>JBBPDB010000108.1:8478158-8495446 GCA_037974465.1 Brachypetersius altus
CACACACAAACACACACACACACACACACACACACACACACACACACACACACACACACACACACACACACACACATCTACATACATTTACATTCAAAAGTTTATAATTACCTTTCAAAAATTTGGATTGAATAATTATAGTGATATAAAACCAGTTTAAAAATATAGGACAATCCTGTCTAATATGCAAGTTAACAGTTAACAAGTAGTAAGAAAAAGAAAATAAAATGTTTTAAAAATGGTCAAGAAATATGAACTATGTGAAATAATAAAAGACAATATTGTGAATAAATTATGGATAAGAAGACACACGTGAAGCTGAATTGCCCCTTGAAATTATTTCCTGTCCCATTGCATTAAGTCAGTCAAACGTGACACGACCTGTGCTTGTTCTTTTAAGGTCTCCAACACAGACATCAGCCTGTCCAGTCAGGATAAGGAGGGGGCCACTGTACTGCACTTCGCTGCCAGTGGGGGGCACTGTCGCATACTGGACAGGCTGCTGCACATGGGTTCAAAGGTCATCAAAGACTACTGGGGTGGCACTCCTTTACATGATGCGGCAGAGAATGGAGAGATGGAGGTCTGGGCCCTAAGTCTGTGTGCTTAGAAATCTGAAAATCTGATTTTGCTATCTTCTCACAAAATCCTCTTCTCAGACAGAACCTCTCCATGCATTTTTTTTAAAGTTGAATTACTTTGAAAATCCACCACTTTCCAGGTAATGTTTAAATTATCTATATAATATTTATAATATATGTGCCCTGCGGTGGGCTGGCATAGTAACTGCTCCGCATATTATTTATTCACGGTTCAGCAATTGTGGCTTCAGTCTTTCGATGTTTTTTTCTGAGAACCGAACTAACAATTGTTCGGGGAAACCCCCACACATTTGCAGAATCCGCAGATATCCTCTGCATTTTTTTGCTTTTGTGACATCCGGGACTTGTCTGCCATGCCCTCTCGTCCCTGTGCTGGTTGTTTATGTTTGGGCATGGCGCTTAGCAAGGTCCACCTGAACGGAAAGAACCTCTGCTGCTCAGTGTCTGATTGCCTTGCTAAGTGCCACACCCATACATAAACAACTCAGCAGGAGGACGTAAATTCAGCTACATTTCCATAGAAAATATAACTATACGTTTTTTGGTACTGTCCAGAGAACACAAAGAATCTTGGGATGGTAAAATTCCACTGTACTCAGAGCATTTCATCATGCATTGTTTTTTGAACAGGTCACATGTGTAGTCCAGGCAGGTAGCAAATCAGAATTAAAGGCAGTTACATATATTAGTCTTGTGGCTGTATGAAACAATTAAATGGAAATATTTTAAAGTATAGGTTCTGAATAAACTATTATTATAAATTATTACTAATAATTTGATTAAGAAAAAGAAACAGCCTAATCAGTGATTAATTTTATTGTCTATGCTTATAAATACCTTTTTTTCCTCAGTGTTGCAGGGTTCTTCTGAGTCATGGGGTCAGCCCATCTGAGAGAGACGTAGACAACTTCACTGCAGCCAACCTGGCAGAGTATAACGGTCACTATGAGTGTGCTAGATATCTGTGTATGGTGGAGAGAGACGTAAGGCTTGATTCTTATTTTTCCAGTCTGTTAGATTCCTTGTTTTGCTTTTTCTCACTTTCTTGTAAAAATACATTTGTGTAGCATAATATGTGTAGTCTGAAATCAAATTGTACTTTTAGAAGGACTTACTCATAACCATACTTGCAAGTAATGGGTAGTACTTTACTACTGGATAGTGTTTATAAGGCTACATGGTGTCTACATAACCTACATAGATGTTTATACAAGCTTATTCTAACAAGCGTCTATTATCATCATCACTCTTATTTGGGTAATAGTGACAAGAGGAGTCTATAAATGACACTTGTTGAAATAAACATTTATTATAGTTAATTTAGCTTAATGTCATTTCTCATTTAAGACTTATGTAGGTGTCATGTAGCTCTATGGTAAAGGGTTATAATGATGCTTGCTGTGTGTCACTGGTCAGTTATGGCAGGTGTGAATACCCCATTTGCCCTCAGTCTTGAAAACAGTCTTGAAGTCTGTGGCTGAGGTTGGTGTGGTCAGGTGGCATTCCTCATCGTTTTCGCAGTAGCGCAATAATGCAAAAATAGCGTTCTTACTTTCATTTTTAACTCTCTCTTTCTTTCCTTACTCGAATGTCAGGTTGTGCTTTCTTTACCCATTTAATTACAACAGTCCACCCCATGGCAGTTAAGCAGTGCTGTATCTCTAATGGCTCAAAACAGCTTATTACATTCTCTGAACCAGAAAAGATTCCACATCGGCAATTTGTTGTTTTGTGTGTTGTTATTATTTCCGAGATACTGGATACAGGCCTGTACGTCATTTTCTGAACCGATTACTAGATTGTTTTACAGTTTGTTTGCGTTCGTCTCGGCATGTTGACTGAAGTGCACTGGTTGACTGTTATTATTGGCTTATCATAGTGTTAGCTCTGATATTTCGCTTCCCATAGATGTAATGGACTTAACCAATTATTTCAGCTTTACTAGAGTTACGGCTCTAACAGTATAATAAGATCATAGTAAAGTCAAACAGCATTAAAAGGCTGAACAAACAGGCAATGCTCACCCTAGGTAGGATCCCTCCCATGCGGATCAGTTTCTCCTCACGTATGACTTGCACGGAAATCATAAGCTGCATATCCAGTTACAGTAAGTACTGCGACCCCAGGCTGCTCACTTGCTCTTTCTGCTTGTTTTGATTGACACCTCGGTTCCCACAGAGAGCCGGTCAGAAAGTAGCGGCAGACTGCAAGACGTTAGCACGTTGTCCAGTGCCTCGTTTCTGATGCTGTTCCACATGATCTCAGTGGCCTCTGAGGTCCTCTAAGGCCACTTCAGAATAAGGTCTTTTGTTTTATGCAGTAAGCAAGATCTTCCTTAATTTGAGTCATAAATTTTTCAGGGCTGATCATCAGGGGTAATGGAGTTGGGCATGGCACACCCGCTGAACCCAATAGGATTAAGAAGTGGAGTCCACATTTGGAGCAGGGAGCTGATGGATAAGCCCGCAGGGTTTTCTGCAGGTGTAGGCTCATATGCTTTCATTTACTGCATCTTACAACTGTGCACTTTTCTCTGTTTTCGTGAAGCTGTCCTTTCTATGTGTCAAAATAAGTTAATGTGCAGCACATTTAGAAGAATTATCTTGAGACATCCAGTATTCCCAGCTGTTTCTGCTGTTCAAAACAATAAAACTTCGGAGTATGTTTGAAATTTAGATAATGGCTCTGATTTCCTCCAGTGCTGCTCTCGGGTGCCGAGGGAACAGATTAATTCAGAATTAGCGATTTATACAAAAACTAGGGGCGCTGAATATCATCCACTGTGGAGCAAACCTATAATGACGTGTCATAAATTGACTTTATGATGTACAGAGCTTCATACTGTGGATTGGCCTGTCAGCTTTTGAATTGTGAGCATTCCTTCATGGATCTTCACGTGTTGGACGAATGTAGGTCACTTTCAGTCCATTTCACTGGAAAGTGGATCTGGAAGGTGAAACAGCGGCAGCCACCAAGACTCGCCCTTGTCAGTCATGGTTTTTGAAACTTCATGGAGCCCCAATCTGGAATCGATGTGATTGGCTCCAACAACAAAGGCTTTCAAGCAATAACCGCAGCGCTGCTCATATTTTGTGTTAGCAGGACCAGCTGTGATGCTTTTACAGCAAATCCAAACTGGGTTTTTAAAGAACTGAGCCAAAGCTACAAATAAGCTTTTATTTCCCATTTGTTCCACAAGACTTCTGTATGTGCAAAATGGAAACCTACCCATGTATTCTTTAGTACATTCAGTGTGTAGAATGGGAAATCACTTTATACTATATGTAATGCATGTAAGGCACATCTTAGGAAAACCCTGCCTTCACTTTATGTGCTTCTCTTCACATTATAGATACAGTATATATATGATTCAACCTGGTAGTCCATCTGTTGTACAATTAAGAAGCCCTCCAAACTAGATTGACCATTTTCTGCGCACTGGTGCAATGTTGACCGGTTATTATTTAGGTAGCCTAGTGGTTAGGGCGTCACCCCTGCTATCAGGAAGTCATGGGTTCGAATCCCAAAACTGCTCACACTGTGTGCTGTGGTGTGAAAGAAAGGTCACTTTCATTAGTGACAGGCACAACAGTGTTGCTGAGATTTGTACACATCTCGCTGTCTCTGCTATGCTAAGAGTGGTCCACCACCCAAAAATAGCCATCAAAAACTGACGAGTAGATGGCTAGAGGATTGTGTGCAGCAGCCTCACTACAGGGTAACATAAAGCAAAAACTTTGTTAAAATGTAATGAGTACAAGGATTTGCCACGCTCCCCTCGGCTATTGTCCTCCACAACAACTGAGATTTGCTGCTCGTAGGCATGAGAATGAATAAGCAAATAATCCGATGCTCATGTCTTGATGATAAGGGAGTTCAGGTGCCACCACCTTCCAGAATTGATCTGACCTGTTTTAACAATAGGGAGCTAATTAATGTTGGGAGGGTGGAGAGGCATCCGATGCTGCTGTTTGCACTCTTTACACTCTGAAGGCGTATCAGTTACCTTCTCTCTTCTGGCCTGGCTCAGGTAGAGCCGGTTATGGGATCCACACGGCTCACTTTCAGGGTTTTCACCGTTCCAATGCTTGGAACTGGAAATGTGATCTAGGAGCAAGGTTATAGAGCAGGATGTTTGTTGGCCTCAGATGTGCATCTGATTGTTGTCTTTTTTTGTCCCACTCTTCCTTTGTCTTTTCTTGACGCTGTAGCCAAGGGTAACCCATATGTGTGTCATTATTGGCAGTAGTGAACAGGCTAGATTGCATCTGCTCTCTAACTAATGGCAAAGCAAGTTGCAAGTGATAGAAAAAAAGAAAGAAAAGTGTAAAAGAAAACCAAACATCTAAAAGACAAATTAATTACATAGACGAAAGCTGAAAGTTGCATACATGATTTTACAAAAGACAATATTGTGGCTTCTTTTTTACCACAGCTTGGATTTTTTTGAGCCCAAAATGCTCATAGTTCTACTGGCATAAAACCAAGTGTGATATTTGAGCAAGACTGTTTGTTCGGCTTTCAGAAAGGTGATTTAATAATGCGCATCCCTCCCCGTGTCACAGATTTGTAAGTTGCCATGCGGCTTGTAGGGTTTTTGTTCCACCTTAATGTGGTTGGGTCAGGCCTTCTCATTTCCTCATGGTGCCTGTAATGGATTGTTTGGGCCGTTGGCCAGAGAGTTGCGTGCTAGGCATTTCCTCATGTTTTGGTTTCATCCCAAAGAGGTCACCCTCCCTCAGTGCAGCCCGCTGCTCCAAGCACAAGAGCCTTTTCCCTGAGACAGCTGCAATCAAACAAGCAGAGCACAGGTTTATTTTACAACATGGATCTGTGCACCGCCCCCCACCCCAGTCCCACTCAGCCAGCGGCTGAAGAGGCCAGCTGTCTTAAATGTGTCTCTTCTGAGTACCCATAGAATCCTTACATTATCCACAAGACCTGGTTGAACCGAGGACTGTCCTGAAAACTGTGTTATGCTGGAAAACTGAAGTATTGTTTTTGTAGATCTATCACGCAGTAACTAAAACAGATCTGACCAGTCTCTTAAGTCTCCTCAGTCTCGGAGGATTTTATGTTCGTTGTGAGTGCCTTTGCTGCTCGACCACTAGAGGGCGATAAGTATGCGGTTTTGTGAGTTTAACATGCTCCTAATTACCGAAGTAGGATCTTCAAGTATGTTTCTCATCAGGCCTGCAGTCATATTAAAAGAATGCTCCGATTGTTTCGACCTTTGTACTCTGATACTGGCACTGAACGGTGTTTACCACACATTTAAAAGTGTGTCAAAAAATTCTTCCTGGAACAGGCACGTACTGGTGCAAGGCCCAAGAATTTCAGAAAGAGTGACTTGAAGGGCACTCTGGAGACTAAGTGCTATGGTAAAGAACCAGAAACCATAGAAGACTGATGCTGCCTGGTTTTGTGTTTTGCGTTCTAGAATCTAGGTGGACTTTGTGAGTGATCTGTTGTGGAGACAGATTTGTGATATCCAAATGTATAGTTGTATGCAAAATATTGCTGCCCTGGTCTAATAAATATTGCTGCCCTGGTAAAAATAAGTACAAAATCTCTACACAGAACACACATTTTCACATTGTATTGTGCAATTACTGTTTATTTGCTAAATATAAAAGAAATATAAATAACAAAAATACAGCACAAAATATGGCCTGTGCAAAATCTGAAGCATATTTTTTTACCAACATATTAATTGATGCTGTGCATAAAAAATAAGTGGAAAACTGTCATATTCAAATTGTTTCCTTTAAAAATCAATGTTTTGTGGTATAAATATGGGTGTTAAACATATGCTGGTTCTTTAGTTAAAGGGATCGCTAAAAATCAAATCAGTTTTTTTCCATTATACCAAATGGAGATGATCAAGCCACAAACTGAAATTTGAGGATAAGATTCAGTTTGAGATGCCTGATGTTTAGCTTAGTGGTGTACTTTTGTACATTCTTTATTGATAACAGGACACCACACCATCTATTTAGCATTGCTGAATAATCCAGTGTGGCTTGAGGCAAGTTTGTTGGTTGTTTAGGAAAAAAAAACAGTTTCTGTGGGACTTGTTGTTTAGGTATTATCTTCCATTACTTGTTATCTACATTTGAGGCAAAATTCAGACATCAAACATCTTGACTGATTGACAATAACTGTGGTAAGAGGTACAATGTGGTAATTTGCCAAGTTTTACAGGTTGAATGTGCTTTAGAGCAGACTCTTGCCTATCGAATTCACGGACTTAAGACACTGACCCTCTTGGACATTCTGGTCTTGGTCTTAACTGATCTAGACTGTTAATATACTATAAACTTGTGGTCACCTCTTTAGATCCTTGTGCTGTATACAGTTTGAGAGGTGCTGTGCTAAATGGTTGGTTAAGAGAATGATGACTATAATCACTACTTTCCGTTCTGAGTGAATGTCTTGCTACACCCTTCCTGTTAGAATTACTGTCATAGTTTTGTGTTGACTTCTCAGAAACGCTTGTATACCATGTATTGCCCCTTGCCATCTGCTTTCCTATGCCTTATCCCAAATGATCAAGTCATACATAGAGGACTGTTCAGTGTTGGGTTTGGATATGACACAAAATAAAATTGGCGGTGTTCGTTGCGTTGATTGGCCCAAGATTTTTGTCATTTGTTTTTTCAGGCTGAAATGGCTAATATAGAGATTGTATCAAAAATGTGATCACACTACGTTGTTCCAGGCTAAGCTCTGAAGATCCCTGTGCTATTGATTACTGATTATTTCCATTAGTATTGATTTGCCAAAGCCCCTGACACATTAGCCGTATGGTCGGAATGGTGCCAGGGAGTGGAAAAAAAAGCTGCCGAGAGTAGGAGATACAGTGTCTCTGCTCTTCAGCTGATTTGACAGCCTTCCGCTGCTACCTGTCCATAGAGCCACTGTTTGTTTGCATGTGGCTATTGGTTTAATCCTTCATTAGTGACACTGCTGGCCACCTAATCCATGGTGTGAATTATTGAGGACATTCTCCGATCAGAGTTTATTGGTTATTGGCTGTGGCGCCAGCGTAGCAGTGGTTGTGATGTTGCTGGTGTCAAATGCTTGCTGGTCGTCAGTCATACACTGTGTGGATAACTCTCAGGTGGACTCTTGTTTTGTAAGTAACAGCGTTTTCAATCACGTTATGTGTTCTTGAACTTAACTGAGCTTATGCATGTGTGTGTGTTTGTGTAGGTACATATATATAATTTTATTCTATGGTTGTAATGCTCTGTTTGATATTTGTTACCATGTGAAATGTTAGTAGCTTCTGGAGTCCAGCAACAAAAAAAAAGCATGTAGATGTTAGCAGTAGCTGTGATTAAAGAGAGTACTAGTGTTACCGTAACTGAAGCTCATGTCATCATAGCCTTCTGGCCATTCTCATCCTGAAACTGCTGCATCTGAACACTTTGGATTGTGTGTGTACGTGTGCATGTTTGAGGGTGAGAGAAAAGAGCCAGAAAGCAAAAATACACAAAGTTTCACTGGCTGCTGGAATACAAGCTGGTAAATGTAATGCAGGAATGTTGTGATGATATGGAAAGAATGTGTATATGCAATCTGTGCACCTCATAGGATCGGTCTGTTTTTAGCATTGGTTTTATGAGGTCAGTGTGGACCGTATGTTTACACAGAGAGGATTTAGATACTCCATAGCATTTTCACTCATCCCTCTTAAATCCGAACACTTTTAGATGCCTCAGTTCTTCTGACCTGAGGTGTAAAGGAGATTTAAGGTACTATAGGTTGGTTAAATAGCAACAAAGTAGGTGGTCTTGAAGTTTGCTTTAAAGTTTGACTCATGTACATGATGTGTGAAGACAGGCAAGGCCCTGCCAGCAATGCATAGGCACTTTAGGCATTCCTGCTTAGAGTAAAGAATGCAGATTTTTTTTATCCCTTAGAGTTACGATACATTCAATGTTCAATACTTTTTTAGATGTAATTGCATAGACACAGTTTGTATCAAGACGTTGCAAAAATTGTAGCAAGACTGTAGACGTGACAAAATCTTTTAATCAGATTTAATTCATTTTTGCTTACAAATACAAACTAAAAGCCTAGAATCCAGATTTTTGACAGAATTGCTTGTTTCAATTAATTACAACTGAAATGTAAGAAAGGGCATTTTAAGACCTATACTCTGAGGGGGAATTTCTGATTGATATTCATTGAAACACAGCAGCCTTTCTTTGTTTTTACCTCATGTGTTGAGTTAACTGAGTTGGGATGGTTTGAGGTTGTAACCTCTTCAGTATAATAAGAAACTGCCTCTAATGATCCCACTGTAAGAATCTATTCATAGAGGCCACATGTGGAGTGCTGTGCGTTCAAGGGTTTTACTGCATCCCTCAGCTTCATCTCCTCTTATCAGTGCCTGTGTGGCCTGCGAGGTGGAGCGAGAACGGGGCAGCTGCAGGGTTTGAGCATCCACTGCTCGAACTGCAGAGAAACGGGTTGTCTAATAAGAACCAAATGCTCTGCGCTGTCCACTGGCTTTGATTAAAGCCTCTCACAGGAGCAGATGATGGTGAGCGAGGATGTTGAACTGTTGTGAAAAGGTCACGGAAGGAAAGGATGGGATTCTGTTTTATTCCCGTTTCTCCCAAAAATCCACCATACCCACGTTTCCCCCTCCCCCTGTTTATCTATTTATGAATTGCACAACTTCTGGGAAGTTTCTCCTTGGCTGTGTCAAAGCGCATTTCGTGCTGTTTGGACATCAAAGTGCCGTGTGAGAGGAAACGAGGAGGACCACCACGCCGAGATGAGGAACAACAGCGTACTACTGCGTATCAGCGCTGCCTTTGATGTCGCGAGTGTGTGTATGTGTGTTGCTGTTGTAAAGAGAGTGCTTGGAAAAGTACATTTGATATGCATTCTGCATGGACTCCATTAGGATATTGCGGGTTCATTAAGGCAGATTTAAGTGTTTCCATGCAGCGTACGCTAGATTTTGCCTTTGGTGGTAGGATTTTAACCCCTCGAGTTGGGCCCTTTTTACAATAATCATCAGCTCATCTTATGCAGTGGACATTGTGTGCAAAGCACATCATGTTGACCATTGTTTCTCTGCTCTTAGCTTTAAAATCATCAAGCTTCACATTACTGAACATGCAGATTAAATGACAGCATGTTGTTTTCTAAAGAGCACAAAAGACATGATTTATTATTAACAAATTAAACTGCAGGCTTGTCAATCATTTATTAATCTTGAGACTTATTATTTAGTAACTGTTATATGTTAAATTGCAACTACTATAGAAATGCCATGTAAGTAAGAATGGGCCACTGTGGGTGGATAATATGGCAAAAATATAATACTTTATGATACAAGATCATAATTTTTATATCAAACCTTAATTGATATGGAGAATGAAACACAGTGATTCCACTTTTAACGAATACTCTGTAAATGAACTTTGAGTACAAATGATTTTTATCAGTGCTTCACACACTGCACTGCACACAAATGGACTCTTTGTATTGAAACATCCAGTTGGTCAGTGTTCAGTGTTTAGATAACCATGATATGCTAAGAATAGCATATTGAAAAGGTATGTATTGTAATAAATAATTACTATTATCATATCGCCCAGGCCTAGCCCCTATGCAGATTTTACAGGGTTAAATGAATCCGCAGGTTCTGTTTGTTTGAACATATTTGTTACCATGGGAACAGGCAGTAGTTTCTTGTGTCTAAATAAGCAAAGAGCATGTAGATGCTGTCCCCAGCTGAGACAAAAGAAAGGACTGTTGTTACTTTAGTTACAGTAACTGAAAGTCGTCATCACAGCCTTCTGGCTATTCTCATCCAGAAACTCCTGCCTACGAACAATTTATATGGTGTATGTGTGTGTGCGTGTGTGTGGCAATGTGTACTAAGGATAACATGCTACCCATTGTTTTTCAAGTCTTTGATCTCAGCAGTGAAATCCCACAATGCTCGAGTGAGACTGCCTGGGGAGGTCCGTTGTGTGGGAGCCTAGGCCCCCTAGTGGTGCAGTCGCTAGTGTCTACTCAACCAGAAATCGAACCAGAAATCGAACTTTGACCTTGTTTGCCACCTAGTTTATGTTCTTGGTCATATTAAGCATGATTCATCCTATCATAAACATATAAAAAATTATTTTTTGTTTTCTTGTTTTCCTGTGTGCTTCCATAAAAACCTTAAAGCGCCTCTGAAAACCTCTTGACTGCACTACGCACCAGCGGGTGGGGAACAGTTTTTATTGATAACATCTTCCAATCCCACCTCATCAAATCATTAGCAACATATTAGCAAAAACTAGCTCAGAGAAGGTATAGAATGAAAGTGCATTATGACTCTCAGGCTGTCTTGATAGTCTTATTAAACCACATGCTCTACCGGTGGTAACACAAACACAAAGAAGCTTACACTGTTTAAAGTAATGCATAAACTCTCCAAAAGAAGCAGAATTACTTCCAGAGTTTCCAGTACACAATGGTGCTGTAGCTCTGGCTGTTTCATTGGTCCAAAATGGAATTAGCAGCTTATTTTATTTGTGCAGTACATGTGTTTAGTCAGAACACCAGAACAAACATCATAAACCTTATGACTGAAGACTGATATCTAATAGCATTAATTCAATTGCCTTCTCAAAAGAGTAATTCATGGCAAAAAAAGGAATTTTCCACTTTAGGTCAGTTTCTTTTACTTTAAAAGTTAGAGATTGCCCTATTTAAGAGAAGAGTAAAGAAGTAAAACAATTTTCTGTTTAAAATGGTGTTGGTTGGAATTTGTGGCAAGCATATAAACACATAAACCGTGTTGCTAATGGACTCATGCTGTTTGTATAAGTCACTTCGGATATAAGTAAAGATGTCATTAAACAGATGCACTGTCTTTTCTGTAGCCGCGTAGTGCTGCTCAGTGTCTGGAGGAGAGCGGCCCTTTAGAAGAGGAGCTAAGAGAGAGGCCCGTGCCGTCGTGGCAGTCCAGCTCAGGGGATTACTACAGACACATCAGCGAAACACACAGAGACATGGAAACCCTTAAGGTTAATCCCATTAACACTTCATAACTCTGTCAGTAGGACAAGTACATGTCTTAGACCTGGGAGTGAGAAAATACACAACAGATCTACAAGAGCAGTGACTGTAATGTGCATGGTCAGCATTGATTTATTTTTAGGTATTTCATCTCCAGTATAGTATAGTAAGCATGCCTTTTATGAAACAGTAACGGGACAGGTTTAATCACTGGATTCCCTAGCCAATGAAACATTAAGTGGAAGATGGAGCATCAGCTTGTGGTACTGGGAAAGTGGGCCAATTGGACATCCATCAGAATACAAAGTTAAACATAACTCTTATTAAATGACAGTGGTGATTCTTCTAAACTCTAGAAGCCAATTCTTAAATGAAATCACCGCTTTCTATTTATATTGAAAATATATTGGAATAGGGCCCACTCACATTTAGTGCTAGGGTAATGTTTCAGAATCTGCCTGTCTGTATTTGCTATTTGTATTTGATCATTTAGGAATGGTTAAAAAATGTTACATTAACTTACATTAAAGCTTTAGCATGAACTTATTTTTCAGTTTGTACTGTCAATGTATGACAGGAATAATAACTGGTTTCATTATGTCACATCATCTCTCTTCCCAGCATCCTAAGACTGAAGATACCCCACAAGCTCGTTACCCCCCTCCACCCCCTGCTCCCCCTCTTCCCTCGTCCTCTCCTCCACCTCCTTCATCTTCTGTGTCCCAGGAGAAATCTTTGGCTTGCAGCATCCATCACGTCCACGTGGCCAATACGGGTGAGAGAGTCTCAGGTGGGCTGGTTTTGCCCCCATGCACACAGCTTAGCGCACTCTTTACTTTATGGGAACTGACGTCATTACTGACTCATCTTCTCTTAATTTCACTTAATGACTTAATTCCACCATAGTGAGTAATGCTAATCAGCCTGTGTAAATATGATCAGAACATGAATGGAAACATATGAGGGGAATAAATAATGTTCATGTCATTGCAGTGGTGAAGAACCTCAACTTCAGCAATCCTGTGAGCAAGACTGTGCCAGAGAAAGGGAAAAAGCTGCTGGGAGAAATGAAACTCGGAGACATGAAATCAATCACGTCTCTCAAAAACTCTAAATTAACAGAAAGTTTTACTCCATCGGTATGTAAATTCTGGTTCATTTGTATGTTGTCACAGTGAATAAGAGTTTTGTATGAGTAGAATTTTCTGTATGCCAGTTAAACACGTTTTAATTGTCAACCATTATACGTTGGCTTTTGGGTCGTATGTGCCGGGGCTGAAACACTAGTTGCAGTTCCAAAAAAGCACATGAAGCACTTGCCCTCAGACTAGATTTTTATACATGATTTACAGTGCAAAAGTCAGAGCGACCCCCTTAATCATTTAATTTTCAGTGAAAAGGCCATAAAAGTTTTAGCACCAGAAGAAAATATTAAGCACCAGAAGAAAAAACAAAACATAAAACACAAAGCACAATATTCAGGACTTAACATTTGTCCAAGCCTTTATTGCAGCTTCCATTTTCTTTGGGAGAGGTACTTTTCATTTTTCAAAGACACTTGTAGGGATATTATTTTTTAATTTGTCATGTAAACACTCCCAGTCTTAGAAGTGGCATTTTGCACATCTTACCAGTTTCTCTAATTACCCCAAATTTAGATTAATCAGTACTTACTACTTTACAACTATCCAGTTTCAGTGTTCCAGTGCCATTTGCTTCCCGTTTAGTTCATTTCCTTTTCTCAATAATGGCTTCTTGACAGCCATAAACCCTTTCAGAGCCCCAGTTTTCTTCTCATAGTTGAAATGTTTTTTCAAACCTGAAACATTCCTCTCTGAGAAAATCAAGCTTTATTTTCTCAAGGTCTTCTCTGGGTCTTGCACAGTTGTTAGGAATTTTTATTACTCTTTGAACTCTTGTAATTTCTTTTACTATGTTTTGGCTTTTCCTTTCAACATACAGGTGAATATACATTATCGTCGCTGTCAGGCGGAAACCTCGTAACTCCACTTTTGGTCTTTGTTGGTTTTTTTTATAAATCAATACTATTGTTCAGGCTCCACATGGGTCTGTGAAATTTAGAAATTATTAACCAATGAAAAGTGTTGAAAATAGCTTGGGATGTTTGATGACACAGTATTCATTTATTTAGAATATAAATAGTTTTTTCAGTTTCCTGAAAAATAGCCGTTTTGGACATATGAGGTTTCCGCCCGACAGCAGCGTTATGCATACTTGTACAGGTTATACGATATGTAGTGTGTTATGTCATCTCTTAGAACAAGATGGTGGTATTGCCCACAGAGGAGGCTAACCTCTCGGATATTGACTACCTGGTGCCTACTCATGATGAGAAGGGCAGGCCTATAGCTGAGTGGAAGAGACAAGTGATGGTGCGTCAGCTGCAGACTAGATTACAGAATGAGGAGGCCCAGAGAAGGAAGGTAAACATGTTTAACTTTGGAATGTCAGTGGACATTGTGTTTGCTCTGTTTCATGGAGATTTTTGCAACTGTTTTTTTTCCCTTAACAGGAGAATGGGAATAGATATGCAAAGATGGACAGCTGGAGGTACTCTCAAGCACACAATGCCATTCTGGGTCCCTTCGGAGAGCTGCTGACTGAAGATGACCTCATCTACCTGGAGAAGCAGATCAAAAGTGTCGCCATGCAGAAGAACTGTGAGGGCTATGAGATGGAGCTGGCTCGTCTAGCAGAGGAACTCCGGAACATTCTTCCAGCGCCAATAGTCAATATCACAGTCAACACTCAGTACAGGAACGCTGACACACAGATTCCCCTGCCTGTCTGGTGCAATCGGATATCAGGGATTGTGAAGAGCATGTCCCTGCTTATGAGTAACTTGACTGATCAGCCCTACTGCAAAATGCCCAACACTGAGCTTGTGAGCGTTTTCTCTCAAAACTTTGAGCGGCAGAACTCCAGGAGCCGGAGAGATAAGATTGAAAATGAGATCCATGACTTTGGGGTGTCAGTGCGCAATCTCAAGTCCAATTTTGAGAATCAGGATCTTCCTGCTGCTGGGGAATCAGAGAGGACAGAGCTGTCTGTGCAAGAGAAAGAACTTACCGAAAATGACCCAAGTGAGACCTTGGAGGATGATGGTCCAGCAGCAGAGGAAATCCAGGAAGACTATGTTGTTGGCTTTGGTGAAGCCAATGATGTTATAGAGACCACAAGCCTACGCAAAGAACGTATCGTCGTTCTGTTCCTGGGTCATTGGAAGAAGTCTGCATATACTGTTACTGTCAAAAATGCCCAAAGGAAGCACAGTATGGACAGTCAGGAGGTGTTAGATAGGAACAAGTTTCACCGTAAGGGCAGTTTGGATATCTCACCGAAAAAGATGATGGAGAATGGCTCCTTGGGACACTTCTTCAAACAGAGGAGCGCCATCAACAAGATGATTGGCAACTGGAGGAGCATGATATCCATTGTTCCTTCTCGGCAGATCCGGCGACTCAATCGGCAGCAGACTCTCTATTCACCTGAACAATTCTTGCCACGTGTCAATGGAGCCCCAGTGGACTATGACACCCTGACCTTGGACCTTTTCATGCTGGGTTATTTCCACATCCTTGAGCTGGACCTTTCTTCAGATGAGAGGAAGATGAGGCATCTTCTGTGCTTTGAGGTGTTCGACCATGTGGGCCGTTTTAGCTGGGAGACTGTGAGAGATTTCCACAAGGCTGTCATCCAGGACATTGAAACTGGGAACAGGGAATGGAAGGATGGGTTTGAGGACATTAAGATCAGGTTTTTTGGCGAGGCATCCAGCCAGCCAGAGGCGGGAGATCTGGAGAAAAGCCCACTGGCAGAGCCGAGGCAGGTGCCCAAAGTAATTGTCCAGACACCAACTCCGGATGAGGGAGATGTGCTTTCAAGAAGTGCAGACATTACCAGTCTGAGCAATGATGAGATCTGCAAATACATTGACAGGAGTTTTGCCTTCTGGAAAGAAAAAGAAGCAGAGATTTTTGACTTTGAGTAATACGGCAATAAGCACTTTTATACTCTTCCTTTTATATATTTGTGTACAGTGTATATTGGACAGAAACTGTTTATCTGAACACTATTGTGCTTGTATGAGTTCTTATTTTTTTGTTTTTTTAAACAAAAGTGTGGCTTCAGTCATGGAAATATTACCTAGATAGCTCTTTTGGGTTTGCTGTTGAGATGGTAAAATATATTTGTCCACTGAGAATAGACAAGTTCAGCAGTAGTATAAGATGCAGAACCTTCGAATCTGTTGCAATTCATCCATTATTATAATTATTAAAACTCTAATATGTGAGTTTGTATCAGAGTTGATTTTGAATGTTCCCTTGTACCTGAATGTCATTTGTGAGATTTACTGCTGTATTGTGTTCTACAGTGATCTGGTTAACAAGGCTTTTTAATCAGTTATCCACAGGGTTTATCTAAGTATCAGTATCTGCATCATTACAGGAAACTGATCCAGTGAGCTTTTGGCCTGCCAGTAGACTCTAATGATTAAATTAATTAATCATCTGACCCAATCCATCGTATCCAAGGTTGTGTATGTGTGTGTTTCTCTTTAAGAGCAGGTGGGGGTCTGTAGTGTCTGGAATCTGAATATAGTCCCTCACTGCTGACCCGAACTAAAAATAGTAGAGTAAAAGATGCATGCTGTCCCTGTGACTCGGCGAAAGCATTTTGTTTCTCTGGTTCAACAAGCAGCAACAAGAGTTTGAATTTGTAGCCCATTATTCTGAACGATGTGTGATTTCTGCGTAGATTTCACCAACAGGTAAGGCCCCAATTTAATATAATCATACAATTTTACTAAGTTAAATCAACTTTCATAGCAGTGTAGCTTTGAGCTAGTTTTGAGCTTTGTTTTAGCCTCTAGCAGCTACTGAGTAAATATAAAGACAACCATTAAGTGTCTTTGTGTGTCATTGTCACTAAATCAGCTGTATTCTGAGGTTAAAAAGACTTTTTAATGAATAAAAACTGTTTAGTTGATAACATGAAACGCTTTAGTAAATGCATAAAACATCACACGTTCATCTGACTCAGAAATAACAAAAAAATCCCTAAGACAAGATCACCTTTCTTTTGATTAAACAAAATATACAACAGTAGGCATTTTTAAATATGTAGTATTAAAAATGTTATCTATAGAAGACTAATAATACAAAGTAATACCTCTGCAGTATTCTACTTATAGAAAATCATATAACATTTTGTTTTCCTACAATACGCCCAACAGATATGTACCCCTGGGCCAGAATGTCACACAAAAATGTCATATATTTGTTCTTTTTCTGCTGTCATAACTTTCCACCATCATTGGGCCTTCTTCAAAAGTGCTCAGTCATGGTATCTGCGAGATAACTTTTGTCATTTAATTTATAAAAAGTCTTTCAATAGTGTACACCCTAACTCTAGTCTTATCAATCTTAAGACTTAAACTACATATCCAAGAGTATCTAGAAAGCCCCTGTTATTAGTGAATTCAGCAGCCTGAAGGTATGGCCATGTATAAGCTCCAAATGCACTGCCAATAGAATGGGACACTCTGAAGTAGAGCCCGACCGATAAAGGATTTTGAAGGCCGATACCGATACAAATATTTGTTGGTTTTAAATTCTGATATTCCGA
>JBBPDB010000108.1:8496286-8514487 GCA_037974465.1 Brachypetersius altus
CAATGACTTACTGCTTGTTTTCTTCTCCTTTAATTTTCTATGCTGACTGACCTGTTGTACGTCGGTCTGTTGAGCGGAAACGTGATGCTGAACGAAACAAACTGTGATTGGTTGTTTGATATGTCAGTCAAATGGCCTAATGGGCGGGCCTTGGCCAAAGAAAGAGGGGCGGGGCCCAGCTTGCAAAAGGTTGAGAACCACTGTTCTAACGTATGGAGTCAAACTTTCCCAGAACAATCGAGGCTGTTACTAAAGGGGAAACACATTCACTTTTAACATTTGATTTCAGAAGCAGTGTTGGAAAAGCAGGTATCTGCTAACCATTGGACTTATTATGTATTATTCAAAGATTACTATAAAATGTATATGTAGGTTATAGATTTATCAAAGTGGGCTCACTTACAGGCCCTGATTGTAATGTTATTAAAATATTATGAAGTGAAATCATTATGTATCACATATTTGTCTGAGAAAACTGCTCTCATCTCGCCATGCAGATAAAGATTGGACATAAGTGTTGATTGGTGTGAAGCCTGTTAAAACTGTTGTCAAGAGGATCCAAGAGCATCATCATGGTGCGCAATGTGGACGACTTGGACTTCTGCCTGTCCTCTCATCCGCAGAGTATCCTTGAGGGTCTACGCACTCTCTGCTCCCACCCCAAGCTGGTTGACGTTACCTTGAGCGCTGGTGGACGGGACTTCCCTTGCCATCGTGGCATCCTTGCTCTCTGCAGCCTTTACTTCCGCTCCATGTTCTCAGGGGACTTTGTGGAGAGCATAGCGGCCCGTGTAGAGCTTCATGACGTGGACCCTGATGTGCTGGCTACTCTTCTAGACTTTGCTTACACTGGAAAGTTCACCATCAACCAGGGGAATGTAGAAGGCCTCATATGTACCTCAAGCCGTCTTCAGTTCCACACCGTTCGTGCCGTCTGTAGTCGGTATCTTCAGCACCAGATTGATGCCACCAACTGCCTGGGCATCCAGGAGTTTGGAGAAATCCATGGCTGCCCTGAGGTTGTGGCCAAAGCTAAGGCCTTCCTGCTGGAGAACTTTGAGGCTGTACAGAAGCTCGAGGAGTTTCCGCTGCTGGAGATAGACAAGCTGGTGGCCTGCATGAAGGATGATGCCCTGCAGACACGGGATGATCGTGCTCGAGCTGAGGCGGCTCTTACATGGGTCAGACATTGCAGGGACAGCAGGATCTGTCACCTGCCAGAATTACTGAGATTATCTAGACTCCCCCTTCTGCCTGAGGCCTACATCAGGGACACCCTGCTGAAAGATCCACTAGTCCAGGACTCAAAGGATTGCACAGAACTTCTGGAGGTTATTTGCAGAGAGGTCAGTCTATTCTCTGTGTTGTAATAGCGAGCACATGAAATCAGTAACATTTACCCTGCCTGCTCAAACTCAGGAGTCCCTGTTTTCAGTATATAATGATAATATAAAGAAATTAAAGATGTGTGAAATTCTGTAGAAATAAACACCCAGAATGCCTCATATTTGAAAATTAATAAAAAATACAGTTTGATATGATATATAAACACTGTGAAAGTTTCACAGTGTACTAATTCCTCCCCAGTCTGGGCTGTATATGAAAACTAATCTCCATAAACAACATTTTGAATTCACCGTTTTTGAGAAGGCAGTTTAGGCCTATTGAGTTATCCTGAAGATATGAAAACACATGATATGGGCCCCTCAGTTAAGTTCTTGTAGTTCCCCAAAACTGGTAATAATAAATATAACATTAAAAAACAAATGATTACTAGGACTTATTCCAGACTTTGAGAGGTGGTGTATGTTTCATATTTCATACTTGCCTTGGTAGATTACTCACACTGCACTGTCGGTTCATGAATGTATTGTTCTAAAATGTTTCATTTTTGGGGGGTTAGAAAATGAAAATGCATGTGGGTGAGTCCGAGGGGAGTCTGTTCCAGAACACCCCGCACAACCTGCAGGAAGTGCTGTTCGTGATGGGAGGCCGTTCACTGGATGACTCTGATGATGAAGATGAGGAGGAAGATGGTGAAATAAATAGTAGGATTCATCCAAAGAACTGTGCCTTCTACTGCCCGAAGCTTCGTAAGCATGACTGCACATCTTACACTCTGTTCATCATCCTTTCCACAAAAACATACTTTTTTTTTCAATAAAATATCTGTTCTTTTGACAGAGCAATGGCATCAGCTACCTGATTTTCCCAACTACAATAAGTGGGGTTATTCTGTTGTCTCTTTAAACAATGATGTGTATGTCACAGGTAAGCAGCACTTTAACTTTTGTTTCAATCCACAGCACTCTTTAAACTACAAGAGAACATTTTTACATATACATTTCTTCACAATATGAACAATGGCCAATCATTTACAGGAGTTTTCCTCCCTTTGTGGCACACATTAGGGTCTCCACCTGCATTTCTGGATAGCTGTTTTGAGACTACTGTCTATTGTAGAAAGTATTATACACATAACATTGGTATTAGCTGAACTAAAATGTACTGAATAATTCATCTTTACTGAACAATAAGCCATACTATTCATTACTGATTCATGACATGGCTTGGGAATAAAGGGGTAACTGAAATCCCATGTGTTTTCAAAAAACAAAGTGAGAAAAACACTAGACAGATTTCATTTTTACTACAAAAACAGAAACAAACCCTGCAGAGAGTCCAGGTTTTTCGGGGTATTTATGGTAACTGGGGCCTTTAGTGTGAGGATCAGGCAGATTTATGGGTTCCCTGTCCATATTTGAAAACTATATTACATGAATGGAACATCATCTCTTGGGAGGATTTGGAGAGGATGAAGAAGAAAACTCTGCTGCCACACTGAAAATCTCCCCGAGATTCTTATAAGAACTGGAACCACTTTAAGAAAAGTGAGGGCTACTACACACACTTGCTAATGGAACACTAGCTTTTCAAAGACTTGGCGCGAAATATTGAACTCCATTCCAACTGCAGCTAGGCCTGTCCCACTCTTATGTTACCCTGTTTTCATAGGAGACCTTGTATAGCTGCTCTTTTGGGGTTTTATTAAAGAGCCATTCTTTACCCATTAATATTTGTCTAATACAAAGCCAGCATGACTTTTTTAAGAGATATCCAATGCGTATGGGAAAAAAATCATAATCTGCTCATGGCCTGAATGTGTTTTCTTCTTTTCCTTTTTTCAGGAGGTTCACGCGGTTCCCAGTCCAACACCTGGTCAACCACAGAAACCTGGAAATATATCACTCGTGAAGGGAGGTGGGTTACAGTAGCTCCGATGCTGCGGCCCAGGACTAACCACTCCTCAGCAGCTCTGAATGGAGAGATTTACGTCATCGGAGGTAAGAAAATAAATAAAGATGATGGGGAGTAGTGCCTGCAGGCTGTATAGGAAGATCTGCCGATTTTTCTCGGGAATCTGTCCCCTATTTGCCCCCTTTGGAACAAAGAAATAGTCCACTTATCTACAAGCTACAGTTCATGTTCAAACAAAGATAAAAGCAATGTACTGGATGTACTAAATCCTTTTTTTTTTTTTTTTTACTAAATTCAACAAAATCTCATTTCACCAAAAACTTAACAAAAGGGAAAAAACATTCTTATCTTAATTTAGGGCTTTTAATAACCAACTTTTGTCATATCGGGCCTTTTCTTATTATCCATTCAGCATGAAATGTTCACACAAAATTAAAGCATGTAAAAAAACAAATATATTATATTAGCATTATGGTCAAAATGACGTACCTGTACACTGAACGTTTTTTTGGATCTGAAAATGATCATGAATCTGTCCACCCCCTCAACATTTTAACAAAGTGAATTACTTTACAATTAGTTTCATAGTAGTGATAGTAGAAAATCTACTATCATGTAAGGGGTTAACAGACTTGCAGGCATTCTATTGTTAGTTATCTCCATCGAGATTGTCTTTCTCACTCTCTGGGTTGACCAGAGAGTCCCTCTTTTGAGTTTCTGGGGTTTCATCCTCCATCTCCATGCCTCTGTCACCTGCTCACTAGAGGCTTGGACCTGGATTCTGTGAAGCTTTTTGACAACAATTGTTGGAAAAAGACTTATATGAATCAAATTAAATGCAATTACTTTTTCAGGCTAAAACAACATAAAAATTTTCCCTGAGGGTTTGACAGTCTTTTAACTTGCAGGCACGACGATGGACGTTGTGGAAGTAGAGCATTATGACCCTTACAGTGATGGCTGGGCTCTCACGACCCCTCCACTGAAATATGTGACGAACTTCACGGCCACTGCATGCCTGGGGAAGCTGTATGTCATCGGCTCCTGCGCTGTCAAATATAATGCCCTGACCTTGCAGTGCTACAACCCCGTTATAGGTAGGAGTCACCAAGGATCATGAACTGTCTGTGTTTCTGTTTTACTATACCTATTATAAACAGATGCGTAGCAACACAAAGGTCATGCATCAGTCAAATTAGATGCACTTATCAAACAGGAAACATTCGTAACCCTGCTTAAAAAGAAACAAATGAGGCGAAAACCTCATGCAACCTTGTGCAGTAACTTATGGCTTTGCATCCATTACTCTCTCACCTACTGAACATAAAAACCTTTGAAAACCCTGAAAAACAAAAAACATCTACTTGATTCAAATGTGAGCAACATTACTACACAAATAAAATACATTCCATCAGCACAAATTTTCGATTTAAATATGTTTGCGGATTATTATGATTTGAATTATGTGGAATGGATCTACACATTTTAAGTTCATGTTCAACATGCTACTTAAACAGGAGGCTTCGTATTTCAGTGCCAGCGTCGAATCAGCACATGAAATTCACTCTATTTACATTATTTCTCTGGGGAATTCCCAAAATACAGTGCATACTGTTTTAACCAACAAGAATCTGAGACAACTTCTTAATGTTACGGGTGGTGCATACCTATCCAGGAAAGAGGCACAACAGTGGATTTCTATTTTCTCCAATATAAGCTTTATTTTCAAAAAACAAACACAAAAGGGCACAAGGGCCAAAACTCTTTCAAAACACTAATGACAGCTATGCACCAGGGGGAAGGTGAGGAGAAGTGTGAGGGTGGACAGACAACCACTATCTGAACACAGGAACTCTTTATACACAACATGCAGAAACCAAAACCCAGTGAACACACACTCCCACTTATTACTAAATTGGCTGAAAACCCTTACTGCTAATCCGGCCGGGGAACTCCCAAATCTGTGTCACAATAAAAGTCCCCATTGTTCAGGTGATGGGGACGTCACACTTAATTGCAATGGGTATAGGCATTCTTAAGCTGTATAATTTTTGTAAGTAACTGTGCAATGTACAGTGGTCTGCATATTAAATTCATTACTGCATATCTTATTTAATTTGTACATTCTCTAATCTTCCCCATGTTGATGAATGACTAAGAGAATATGATCTCATTGAAAGTCACCTTTCATAGAATAAATTTACTTTAATTAAGGGTTAGATGATTTTCCGGTATGGGACAGTTTCATTACCCGACTTTACCATGCCTATCAATGATTGTGGAGCTTACAGTTATTAGTTTTTGTTTGCCTGTTTTACAGATGGCTGGAGTATCATCTGTTCTCCATTCATCCCAAAGTACCTGTCCTCTCCACGATCTGTCTCTATGGATGGGGTCATTTATCTGATAGCAGACAACACCAAGAAAGTGTACCTGTATGACCCTGATGCTAATTTATGGCAGAAAGTGAGTTTTTACTTTACTGTGCATTCCATTCATTTGGCAGATGCTTTAATCCAAAGCCACTGCACCTTCCAAAAATACTACTGCAGAACATCTGAACAAACCATTATGCTGTGAATACTGCTGGTGGCTAGGGGGTTGCCCCTGCAATCAGAAGGTTGTGGGTTTAAATCCCAGGACTACCAGTGGCACCAATGAGGTACCATTGAGCAAGGTACTGTCCCCACACACTGCTCCCTGGGCATGGCCCATTGGTAGCAGCCCACTGCTTCAGTTGGTGGATGGTTTAAATGAAGAGAAGAATTTCACATTGTTCTCACTGTGTGCTGTACAGTGGTTTGTTCACAAGTGAGTATAAGGTGGGACTTTACTTTGTAACTGTAATTAAAAGTTCTTGTTTAATGTGTCCTTTTCTTGCTCAGATACAGTTCCTGCATATGCTCCATGAGAACGGAGGTTTAGTGGTCCTGGGAGGGCAGCTGTATGTGACTGGGGGCCACTGGAAAGGAATGGAGGGTGATTACAGTGTGGAAGTAGAGGTGTATAACCGAGCATCCAACTCATGGAGAGTAGAGTGCTTCCTCCCGAGGCTGTGGTACTACAGTGGCTGCTGCTCTGTCTTCCTCGACACAGCACAGTGGCCTGAGCTGTTTCCCGAAGAGACGTGAAAAAGTCCACTGAGAAGAATCTGTTCCTACCTGCTACTTCAGAGTTCAGACCAGAGTTACATCCGAAATGTCAGAGTGAAAAATATATACTTTTAATCTTTTTTTTTGTTACTTCCGAAAAATATTGCATGAGGAAAATTTCAAGTACAATTTCAAGAATATAGCAGCAGAAAAAATAAAATACTAATGTAAGATATTCTTGTCTCATTCTTCTTCATTTCTGCCTCATTTTCCCCTTCTTATATTTGAACCTCTGGTATGAACAAAGTGTAAACTCGTTCTCTTACTTTGTATAGTCAGTAGACATTTTTCATGAAATAACAAGCCTGGAAAATAATTTAGATGTTATTACAGAGACATTTGTGTGGTTATCTAAAAGTTACATTAAAAGTATAATATTTTAAGTGTGTGAATGCATATGAGTGCACTGCTCCTTGGGTGCCGCGTTTCTGGCTGCCCGCTGCTTCTCTTGGTGAATGAGTTAAATTGAGAGAAAGAATTTAACACTATGTGCTGTGCTGTGGTGTGTTATGGTGTGGCTGTAAAGTTCTACTTTATACTTATATTTCAGATCAAAATAATCTCTTCCTATAAATGCTGGAACCTTGAGGCAGCTCTAAACACCCTTGATCATTAACTTGAATCCACATTAAGACGCACCAAGCCTTGAACCCTCGCGTCCTTGTAACCACGGCGACAGGAAAGCTAGCGTTCTGTTCCCTTGGCAACCACTGGGGGAGCGTTCTGTTCCCATAACAACAGGCGCGCCC
Source organism: Brachypetersius altus (assembly GCA_037974465.1). NCBI lineage: Eukaryota > Metazoa > Chordata > Actinopteri > Characiformes > Alestidae > Brachypetersius > Brachypetersius altus. The sequence goes on from JBBPDB010000108.1 coordinate 8,503,446, forward strand.
CACCTCGGCCTCTATTGTGCCTGAAGTTTGTTTTGCGAAAGTTTTGCTTAGGCATCCTCGCACTCAGGGGAGAAAAACGTTTTTTTTTTCTGTTTAATGAGCAAAACATTAACATCAAGCGCATCGAGGACCACTCTGTGCCTCAGAATACGGCTATTTAAAGGTTGACTTTGAAGCTGTAGCATTTCTGCTTAGCAACACTAGCCTACAATTTTAAATATACAAAGACTAGTTCAAGATATTCATTATACAACGACCAAAATCTGGATGTCGCGTTTAATGGGCTTAGAGGATAAACGGGTATTGTGCACCGACTGATCCTTTGGGCCATACTCGGTTTCCAAATGAATTCTCGAGGGGACCACGCTGAGCACGCGCCCGGACTGGAGGCTGTGATTCAGGTGCGTGTCTTCCAGCAAGTAATCCAATCACTGGCAAGTGTAGCGTGGGCCAGCTTATTGCACCACGGCATCTACGCAAAACCTGCAAGTGTGACTGAAAGAGGAGAGAACTTGATTTAATATTAACGAGGCTTGCGATGTTTCAACAAATTAAGGTCGATCAGAAGGCCAGTTTCAATTCCATCCTGAAACATGAAGACTAGCAATGTGTTCTGCCATTGTAGGTTAGTCAGATTTCAGTGCATTTTTTTTTCTATCTTTTTTTGTTGCAAAATATGAAACAAAGTAAGAGAAAACTTCTGTACTCGTGCAAATATTATTAGACTGAAGCTAGTTAATCTAAAAACAAAAATGACACATCTATGTCATGCATGCAGCTCAGTAAGGTCATCTGAGTCCATTCATGCCCATTACGATGTCACAGAAACTAGAGGAATCCCTGCTGAATCCAGACAGCAGTGCTGAGGAGAAGGCCCTCACCGTCCGTGGGGATGATATGGATTTCACCGCCACGTCAGTTCCTGCCCGCATCCGTCAGATCATCACCCGAAACCTGTCCGAAGAAAGGCCTGCAAGTATGCATGCTCTCCTCTTACTTGTGACCCAGCAGCAGGGAGTAATTAGCAAGCATGTGTGTTTCCTGACCTTTCCTCTGATCTGCTCACAGTGTCCGGTGCTGCTGTGGCCGCTGGTGCTGAGCAGAGCGTGCAGGAAGAGAACCACCTTCTTAAGGATCTGCTTTCACAGACACGTCTGGACAGAGACCAGCTGCTTAGTAAACAGGCTGCACTGACCAGCAGGGTAGGAACACACAGATACCCAAATGCACATGTTTATTCTGTGTGTGGGGGATACACTTTTGCTGAATCCCCCACGAGTTGAAAACGAGGAACCTGCTTAAAGCATTTCAGCAGTCTGACATAAGCAAATCAAATAAATATGGAGCTTTATTTTGTTTGTTTGGTCACGATTAACATTTCAAATCGAATAGTGTTGTATCTCGGTTATACTTGATCAGAGTCTGGTGACTTTTCTGCACCGCAAATTCAGCTTCTTGATTTTTGACTTTGGATTAGATCATCGTGTGCAATGTTTCAGGTCCCATTATATCTCTGTATGATTGAGTGAAAATGCTCAGCTAGCTCATTGATCCTATCTAATAGGAAAATGCTTTTCCAATTTACACAGACTTTCAATATTTACACTTTTATTTTTCTCTGGTAAACTGTTTCTCATGTTCAGTTCTGTTTCTGTAAAGGAACAAGCAAACATATTCATACAAATATAAAATGAAACTGCTCCAACTTCATTCTTGCCCAAGGTTTGCAAGTCTGGGTTAGGTAGGGTGTGATTCGCTCCTGCCAGGAGCACCACTGTAGGTGGGCCTCAGGTGGCTGTGTCTGCCCAGTTTGATTGCTGGGCTTGCCCAAAAGCTGGTGGCATGCAAACTTTGTTTAGGCAAAATTTGGCATTATTTAACGCAAACTAAATTTGACGTATGACACAAAGGATGTGCTCTTTGAGCTGTTTGTCAAATAGGAGTTTAAGTAGAATCTAGAATCTTCCTATTTGTGTTAATGCTAGGCATTTTTCTGCAGCTCCAAGTGTGTTTTAATTTTAATTCTATGGGATTGGATGGTCAGATAAGTACTGCCATCAGAAGAAATGAGTGCAGTGCTTGTAGTAACAGTGTTGTTCTAGCTCTGACTGGTGCCCAGCATTAAAGTACTTTAATATAAAGAATGTTCTGAACCTTCATATCTGTTAAAATACGCACTATTAACTTTATATGTGAGTATGAGTAAATAATGAGACTATTCATTTTAACTGAACTATATTTTGGCTCCACACTTCCACTTTTTTACATCCCTGGGAAATTCAGAGTACTGCAATTATTTTATATATAAAAGAGCATACTTTAATCAATTCAAAAGTAGTATATTGCGCACCTTGGTTTTTAAAGTACTGCTATATGAACAAAAGTGCATTAATATTTTGGTTTGCAAACAATTTTATTAAAAGCAAGAGCTTTTTAAAAGCAGTGTTCCCTTTAACACAATCACACAGCTGCAGTTCAGATATTTCTTGTAAACATTTCTTGTCAACTTAAACATTAATGTAATCAAATCAAATATAAAACCAAAGCTATCTGCCACTGCAGGGCATTCACATTTTTTCTGCTTTGTTAAAGAAAAACAAGTTACCCTCGGAGTACAGAGCGTGGGAGGCGAAACCATTATAGCGGCCCGAAAAGAGGGACCAACCCCGTCTATGTATTATAATGCAGTGTTATTAAAGTGTCTTTTGGTGTAATGGTCAGATAATATAATATGGACAAAAGTAATGGGAGCGTTGTATATGTTGGCTGGTTTTCGCAGGGGCCCGACACGTACAGCGCTCGCATGACTTCAACTTTCAAAATAAACGGATTTAAAAAAAAAATGTATTAACGCACAGTAAAATTATTGTCGGAGTTAAGTAAACTATGCGTTAACGCAATAATAATATGTTAACATGCCCAGCCCTAATATTTCACAAATTACAATATGCCATGCAATGTCAGAAACCACACAGAATAAGTCTATTTGAGGTTACGTAATGACTGTGTGATGATTTGGGTTTGCACATACTAATTGGTTGCTAAGAGAAAACTTTGGCAAACTTGGCCTGCATACATTCAAGGAACTGACAGAGCCACTGCTGAGAGAGGGTATGATTGGAAATTGTGATGTGTTTGCAAAAGGCAATGAATAGTTTAGACGTTTTTCATTAAGTGATGATAGCATCGTTCTAAATAATACTGAATGGTTTTATTGCAGGCTGTCACCGATGATTATGTTGTAATTAAGGTGCTATCTGGTGCAGATTAAATCTGGCCTCATGCTGGTGCTGCATTGCTTGTGCATGGGATTATTTCTTTTTTGTATCTCGATTCATTTTTGAAATGTTCTGTTGACAGGAAATGTTCTCCCAATTCTTAACTAGACATAAATAAATTATTGCTCTTAGGAAAAATGTTTCCAGTATCCAAATACATACATTCCATGAATGAGAGCCAAATTCATGATGAATTTGAGTAACATGATGAAACTCATATTACGAAGTATGGCTTGTGTCCCTAATTTGGACCTTGTCAAGCTCTCCGGGCAGTAACTCTTGCACCATTTGCAAGAAACAATACTTGAATATGGCACCAATATATCACCATCTGGTACGAATATGGGTTTCCTGCAATGTGTTACAGAGCTGCATTCTTTAAAAAGGGTTGGCAGCATTGGCATTGCTTCACACATGCACTCTCTGTATTTTGGAAGTGCAAAGGGTGATACAATGCCATTTGTGTTTTGGTAAATTATTGTTGACTTACACAGTGGCACATGTTCCATGCTCATATCGTGCCCTTATGGCCCTATAATTCAAGTAAAATGTCTGGAATTTAAATATTTATGGAAGAGCCACTGAGGCCTGCTTTCTTTGTGAATGTTACCTGCATAGAGTTGTTGCGTGTGTGGTGAAATTTCTTCCATTTCTCCATTGCTATTAGCATTTCTGCTTTCTAATATTCTTATTACATACTGTTTTTAATAAGAGCAGGACCTGTTCATTACACTTGGCCAATTCAGGTGAAAATGACTCTATATTCAAGGTTTCTTTAAATGCATAGGACCTTACAAAATAAATTCAAAATTAATTTACTTTTGTCTTCCTGTTCTCCAAAACAATGTGAGCTTCTAGGACGCAAACAAACATTTGAATTAATCCTCATAAAAATGTATCTAGTCATTACAGACCACTTTACACTATGCCTGATCCTTTAAAAACCAATGCTATGTTTGATTTGTACATATCAGACATGTTAGTTGTGTGAGATTAGGCAATGACAACAAAAACAAAACAATGCGCATGTTGTGCTAGTTTGAATGCCAAACGGTTAGTTATAGTATAATAGCAAGAACCTTGCAGTCAACATCCTAATACAACAGCCAACAGTCTTCTCACCAGTCATCAGTAAAAGTCCACGTGTGTCAGACAAAGCAGATAGCAGGTGCTTATAACTGAAAGGCTGGGGAGGTATTATCTTCTGTTCAAAAGAAGTCTGCCGCCTCGTTTCATGTCTCAAAAGAAGATTAAAATGGAAACTCAGAGGATGAAATGATGTTTGACAGTGACGATGCTGACTACACCAGGGTTGATTTCTCGATCCATCCTCTTTCTTAAAAATACCCTGCAGATGACACTACATCAGTCTCCCTTGGCTCTCTTCACGGCTCTCTGGATGATTTAATCTTCTGACCTCGTCTGGAAATATAAATATTCCTCTAGTCTGGTGGATCTCAATGAAGTTAGGGTGCCATGTCTGTCTGGTGTCTCTAATCCAGGAAGAATCACACTCCATGTGTCTTGTGTTAGAAACTTTTGGTCATGTAGCCTATACGTCATGAATGCTTTTTCTGTGCTGTCTAAATGGATCAAAAGGCATTCAGGCCTTCAGTGACAGTTGCAATGATTAGTACCCAGATGGCAGCATGCTAAGTTGCAGGGGCATCTCTGGGTCCAAAACTTGGGTGCTTAAGTGTAGTTTTCAGTCAACCTTCACAACAAACAATTGCCAACATGTAGTACATGTCTAAAACTGCCAGACCCTGCTGCAGTTAAGATATCAACAAGGAGCTTACCTTGAGGATGGATCCCTGGAAAAACTCAGTGATCTCAGCTTGCTGGTGGGACCAGGTCCTCAGACTGGGGCCTCACTTGATGCCGCTGGCCGGAGGGGAGGACACTGTAAGTTGTGTGCAAGGAAGTGGGGTCCATGCTAAGCTAAAAGCTAACACTAACCGGCCACACATCCTGCCTATCCTGTATGCCAATGTTTGCTCCCTGGACAATAAACTGGACTAAATCCACCTCCAGCACACTGCCCAGTGTGAGTTCAGAGATGGTTGTTTTTATGGAGCCATGGCTCAGTAACAGAATCCATCAGCAAGCTTCGGAACACACACCCAGGTAGACCCAGATTTACTGTTGTTGGGAATTTAATAATGCAAATCTAAAATCAGTTCTATGTGAAATTCCATCACTATGTGAACTTTGTGAAAGGGGGTGAATGTGCTGGACATGAATTTCTGGTGTGTATTGTGCTGAGCCCCGCCCCCACCTTAGTCACTTCAAGCACATGTCTGTCCAGTTGATCCAGTCACTTCTACAGACAGTTTGAAGCACAAAATGACATGGCAGCGAGGAAGACCACCCATAGAGGAACCCATAGAGGAAAACTCTATGTAGAGTCAACCCAGAGAAGGCTGCCAGAGCAGACAACACTTCTTGTGAAGGGCTCAGAGGGTGGTTAGAGAAATGTTTGTCCTGGAGGAATGTTGGTTCATTTCATTCTACAATGTGTGTATGGCTAATGCAAATGAGGAAGCAGCTGTATAAAAAAAAACGGAAGATCTGTCAATCCCATATGTGTCAGACTGGGGTAGGGAAGGACGCACAGACAGGAATGACGTGTTGCTTCTGCAGAGTTTAATAGACTTCAACAAAACACAAAAATCCAAACAAGAAATCCTTCTGTTCCAGAAAGTGTCTCTGCAGCAAAGTCCTAGTTACTTTCTTTCAGTGAGGAGTGGTGTGCATGAAGTCCACTGCAGCATAAGCATGCCCTCGGTATTGGTATTGTTTAGCCCTGCGTAGCTTGTCTGCTTCAGTCTCCAAAACACAATATCGATTAGTCTTTTTCCTGAGAGCACAAACAACACTCACGGCGCAGCCACTGAGTATGCGGTTTCAAACTTGGATCTCTAGAAGTCGGAGTCCTTTCCGACTCCTAAGCTCTTCATGCCTTCCGACCACTCCAGCTTCCCAGTCACTTCACGGTCTATAAGAACGGTGTCCAGAAAACCTCTATCTGGGTCGACTGGGAATAAATACTTACAACCATTCTCACGAGCCAATCACACAACGCAGACACTTCCGTTTCATTATAGCTTTGACGCAACACAGGTGGACTTGTGCTGGAGGATCTGACAGCCCTTGAGTTGCCAGATCCCCCCTCACCACTCACTCACATGCAACACACATACTTGCCCTGTCTCGAGTTAAGTTACCCCTAGTACTCAGGTGAGGGACTATGCGATCGAGACAGCACGGGTGTAACAATATGTTGTCAGCAACAAAACAACAGAATTTATGTAATGTCCATAGACAATTGTTACCAAAACTGTTTCTACCCCATGCAGTCACAGGCTCCTTTGAACATGAACATGTTTAGTAGCTAGACAGAAGAAAATGCTTTGAGCAAAAATTATGGAAATGGTTGCAGATTGCTGTGAACTGGCTTTGCAGGTTGGATACATTACCAGTGAGCTACGTACGGTGACGTCTATGTAACAATGCAAAGAATATATTTAATGTAAGCCAGCTAGTTTGGAACATACGTTGTGTTAAGCTGCATATTGTTAATTAGTCTAGATAGCTGATTATCTATGGAAAAGAGGATTCAAGAAGAGAAGAGGCTCTACTGAACATTGTTCTTTCTAGCTAACTCACCAAATGTATAACATTGTTGTTAGGTAGGTCCTGTAGGGGATATTGAGATGTTGACAGGAAGGTAAATCATTCCCAAAATTTGAGTGAAATTTTTACAGGCCATTTTTTGCCACAAACCATTCTAAGCTGACAGTCGTATTATTGATTCTGTGATTGTATTATTGGTTATGTTCAGTTTAAGCCTGTTTGAAGCACATTTTTTCTTCCTGCTCATGTAGTGTAAATGTCCAGATAAAGCCTATGTATTACTTAAGCCCACTATTAACTCTGGGCATAAATTTATGGATAATTTGAGCAATGTTTCATGCTAATAATTATTTCAATGAATTAAATTTAACATTACATTGACAAAACATAAAACACTTCTGTAGAATGGTTTGCAATGTAGCTCAGCTATCTCTAGAAGTGTTTACAGGACCAGTGCATACACAATGTGATCCATAGAACGCATATAATCACACAGTGATCTATTTCCAATTCATCTACCTCTGCATTTGCCAGGCATGTAATTGTCACGCCGGTGTGTGTATGAGAAAGAGGGCTGGATGCCGGACTGAGCACACAAAGCAGCTTTAATATGGTTTCTCACAAAAAGGGGGGAACCCCGACTCAGGGAAGGTAGATGTGGTTTCTCGCCAAAAACAAAGGAAGCACACACAGGCAGGAATCCGGCAGGACTCGCGCTGGCTCAGTAAGGGCAAAAACAAACGTGGCTGTGAAAGAATCACCAGGCCACAATAAGGGGGAGAAAAAAGGCACGGCCCGTTCACGGGGATTCAGGGGAACTCAAGGAGCCACCAGCGCGAGTCTGCAAACACAAAAAGAGAGAGAACACATGAACTTGAAAACAGTCAGAACTCATAACACACAAGGGCAACTCAGAGGCAACGTAATACCGACTTGCTGGATTCAGGGCCGGACTGGGCTTTTGTAAGGCTGGCAACTCAGGAACAGGTGTGGGAGTAATCAGGAGGGATCAGAGAAAACAGGTGAGGGACTAATCAAGGAGGCAGCATGGGAACGGAGTGGAGAAAGTAAAGGAGGAAAACAAAGGGGACCGAGAGGGACGACACAGGAAAGCTAGAATTCAGGAGCGGAAGACCGGGGAAGGCGAGGGGCAGGCGACGCGACCGTGACAGCTGCTGATGTTATCCTAATGAAAGATAATTTTATTTAAGTTTTCCTGGGAGAACAGATTCTCAGAATCATTGTGGTGATGTTTATCAATGCCTTTTGGTATAATAATAATATAATATACACATCTGATAGCTGGTACTAAATTATTGCATCATATCTGAAAAATACAATTGAATTGTAAGAGGTTTTTGCTAAAGGTCTTCTTACAGCTATAATGAATATTCATTATTACAGTCTCTTCAGTGTCCTCATATTGCTAGCTGTAATATGCCAGATAATAATCCGTTACTATTGTTTTTGGTCTAATTGCAGGTCTAAAAATGTCACTTTGTTTGTAATCTTTTTATGTTTGCCGGATCTAATTTTATATTAAGGTAGTGTTTGGTTTCCAGACAATTTTTAGGACAATTATGTTTATTAGAGGTGGAAATTATGTATAATTCCTGGTTATTATTTTGTATTTTCAAACATTGATATCAAATACTAGAATATTTCTTACTGTTCTTTGTATTTGCTGAAGTCTTTTAAATTTTTTCTGAAAACATCAAAGCAAATTCATATTAGTGTAAAATAAAACTCCATAACCTCTCAACCTCACACACCAGCTCAGGCTCCTTCCCCACTAGAGAGGTGACATTCCACATCCCTAGAGTTAGCTTCTGCAACCAAGGATCGGCAAGGTCCCCGACTTTGGCTGCCAACCAACTCACACTGCACTCATTCCCCACGGCCTTTCCTACAAGTGGTAAGCCCATTGGAAGAGGAACCCATGTCATCTCTTCAGGCTTTGCCTGGCCGGGCCCATGGGTATAGAGGCCACCAGGCCTCGCCATCCAGCCCCAACCCCAGGCCTGGCTCCAGAGGGGGACCCCAGTGACCCATGTCCAAGCAAGGGAAAACATATCTGCAAGGTCTTCTTCTTCATTTGGGGGGCTTTTGAGCCACTTTTCGTCTGGCTCCTCAACCAGGAACTGTTTGCCATGGGTGACCCTACCAGGGGCATAAGCCCCCGACAACATACCCCTGCAAAACTCTCCACTAAAAGATGTTGGCTCTAGACTTCAGGTTAGCATTTAACACCATCTGATTCGGAAGCTGAGACTGCTGAGCCTAAACAACTTCTGGACCTGGATCCTAGACTTCCTGAATGGGAGACCTCAGTCAGTCAGGATTGGGGGCAACATCTCCAGCACCACCAAGAAGCCAAGAAGGCAGTGAGTCCAGATGGAATCAGCTCAAGGGTTGTCAGGTCATGCGGATATTAACTGTGTGTGGTGATGGAGCTCATCTTCAACCTGAGTCTGAAGCTTGGGAGAGTTTCACAGCTCTGGAAAGCCACTTGTGTGCTACCAGTGCCAAAGACCCCACATCCCAAGGATTTCAACATCTATAGGCCAGTGGCTCTGACATCCCACCTGATGAAGACATTGGAGCGGCTGGTCCTTGCTCAACTTCGACCCCTGGTGAGCTCATCGCTGGACCCACTTCAGTTTGCCTACCAGTCTGGCACTGGAGTGGATGATACCGTCATTCACCTCCTACATCGTTCCTTCTCTCACCTGGAGACCACTGGGAGCACTGTGAGAATAATGTTCTTTGATTTCTCTAGTGCCTTTACCACCATCTTTCTACAATCCTGAAGGACAAACTGGAGGACACAGGAGTGAATAATCATCTCACAACATGGATACTGGACTACCACACTAACTGACCACAGTATGTGAGAACTCAGGGCTGTGTCAGACTGCAGGCCCCACAGGGAACAGTTCTGGCACCATCTACACTGCAGACTTCACTTACAACTCCACCAACTGCTTCTTGCAGAACTTCTCCAATGACTCTTGTGGAAAATATACGCATCTAAACAGGTTATAGCCGTTAAGCATTGCCAGGACACTCTGTGTGCATTCTTGTGTTGCGACAAGTTCCACAGGAACGGGTGAAGAGGGAGGGGGGATCTAGAAGCCTGGCTCAGAGAAAAGAAACAATCGTTTCACCTCTTTGCAGGGTTCAGCAATTTCTTATCTTAACAGCCATTTCCTGGCATCTGCAAGTTGCACAAGGCCATCTGTGTTCTGGAAATGTGATAAGCTTGTTTTATTAACTGTCGTGTTATAAAATGTGAAGGTCTAAAGACTGCCTTCGGATCAGTCCTGGGTTTTTGGGCAAAGGGCTGTTCTCCCAAGCGCTTGGTAAATAAAAGGGTTAAACGAGAAGTTTGAAGTGTTGTGTGATATATCCAGAGCCGAATCCTCGAACCAGTGGCCGAAGGGGTAGGAGGCCAACTTTCTCGTAGTTGGCCTCATTTCTGACAGGGACGACAAGTAGTACAGGGAACTTAACCAGGACTTTATGGACTGGTGCCAGCAGAACTAACTCCAGATCAACACTGGAAAAACCAAGGAGCTTGTGATAGACTTCCATAGGCACAAACATCCTCCACTGCAAACACTGAAAATTCAAGGCATGAGCATTGAGACTGTGGAGAGCTACAAGTACCTTGGTGTTCATCTGAACAATAAGCTGGACTGGACTCACAATATTTTTAGTGTACATGTATTTACATAGCTTTATATATTTATGTGTATGTTTATGTCGTGTTTGGCTTGTCTGGATTAGCGGTTAGCCAGGATTGGCGTGGGTGGTAATCACGGCACACGACAAGGATCTTCCATTCATGAACTTTACGGAACTTCAGCAGGTGAGTAAGGAACATACATACTTCGTAAGGCAATCATGCAGGGTTACGGGCTCCAGTTCGGGCACAGAATAGCAAGCTAACGCTATCCATGCTATGAGCTGCTACTCGTGAGCTCTGCCATTCTCGTCACACCCCCTGTCATGGTTATATCCAAGGAATGAACAATACATTCAAGATTCAATTCAAGATACTTTATTTGTCACATGCAGTCATACGAGTACAACACACAGTGAAATGTATCCTGAACCGCTCTTTAC
>JBBPDB010000108.1:8514587-8532377 GCA_037974465.1 Brachypetersius altus
TCAGGAGGGATCAGGGGAAACAGGTGAGGGACTAATCAAGGAGGCAGCACGAGAAAGGAGCGGAGAAAGTAAAGGGGGAAAACAAGGGGGACCGAGAGGGACGACACAGAACAACTAGAATTCAGGAGAGGAAGACCGGGGAAGGCGAGGGGCAGGCGACGCGACCGTGACAGTAATGAGACATTTAGGACTAAACAATGATAGTTCTCCAATGTTAAAGTGGTAATAGATGTTACTGAAGACTGTAGCAGTGGTGCAAAATTTGCAGGGACCGAGAGACACATTCCTTCTGCCTTTCAGAGTAGTACAAGATAGGTTCGCAAAATGATGTATTATGTCTTTAAGAGAGACACACCACAACAAAGGGCACAGAGTTTTGGCTTTCTCTGCCTGATGTGGCAGCGTGACTGCTACAGCTCACACGTGCTGACCATTCACACACACAGTGTTAGCACTGGAGAACTGTACATTAGGCCTTATTGTTCACATTATGTTGCTAAAGGACAAGGGTTATCTTTTAAACTCTACTCTGTGATACATAATTAACACTGACATTTAAATCATAGCCTACTTTACCAAATGTGTAACAAACAATAAATATTGTTTATGTATATAGAATACAGGAGGTGGAAAATGTCACTGATTGCAATTAAGTTTCAAAGGCAGCTACACATGAGTCATATTAGGTGTTTTAATGTGGGTTTTAATGCTATTTGAAACAAATGCCAAACATCCGATTGAGTTTCCTTTCTCAAATCATTCTTAATGAAAATTTATATTTACTTGGCATTTTAATTACTTCACCCATCCCCTCTTTATTGTTCTGAAGCTTTTATCTAAATAGAGCTTCTGAAACAACACCATAGTTGCCTTGTGATAATAGTCAGTAAGACATCGTTGTCTGTTGGGTCCGAATTTTATTGCTGTTAGAGACACGGCTGTAAAAATTGGCCCTACTGTTATACTTCTGGTTCATATGAATTACCCAAATGGTCTGCTTCAGATATAGTGCTCCAAATGTGGATGCTTTATCCTAGTAATATGCTAAATTGTGTAAAGCTGATATATTGATATAGTGCCATTAGATAATCAGCTTATGTTGCTTTAATAGTCACTTAATGTTGATATGTACTAATAATCCCTTACTTTTTACACATTCTAAAAATCAGCTAATGAAGATTACTAATAATTACTTCCTCTTGACATATACTAAAAAGCACTTACGTTGCTGTAGAGCTAATTTAAAGTTGCTGTAGCACCAATAATCACTTAATGCTGATATAGCGCTAAAATTCACTTAATGTTGATGTAGCACTAACAATCTGTGTTGCTGTAGCACTAATAATCATTTTATGTTATGTTTATGTTGGCATAAACAGTCATATAATGTTTACATGCTTATAATAACATTGCTGTAGCACTAATAACCACTTAATGCTGATGTAGCACTAATAATCACACAATGTTGACATACTAATAATCACTTAATTTGTCTATAGCACTAATCACTTATTGTTGACATATACTGATAAACAGAAAATGTTGACTAATCCTGAACTAATAGTGTTGATTTAGTGCTAATAATCAATTAATGTTAACATACTAATAATCACTTAATATGGCTCTAGCACTTATAACTTAGTTGTTGGTGTTGTGTTAATAATCAATTAACACTATTGTAGTGCTAATAATAACTTAACACTAATGTAGTGCCAATAATCACTTAACACTGATGTAGTGCTAATATTCACTTAGTACTGATGTAGTGCTAATAATCACTTACTACCAGTGCAATGCTAATAATCACTTAACACTAATGTAGTGCTAATATTCACTTAGTACTGATGTAGTGCTAATAATCACTTAGTGCTGGTGTTGTGCTAATATTCACTTTGTACTGATGTAGTGCTAATAATCACTTAACACTGATGTAGTGCTAATAATCACTTACTACTAGCGTAGTGCTAATAATCACTTAACACTGATGTAGTGCTAATATTCACTTTATACTGATGTAGTGCTAATAATCACTTAACACTGACGTAGTGCTAATATTAACTTTGTACTGATGTAGTGCTAATAATCACTTAACACTGATGTAGTGCTAATAATCACTTACTACTAGTGTAGTGCTAATAATCACTTAACACTGATGTAGTGCTAATAATCACTTAGTACTGATGTAGTGCTAATAATCACTTAGTGCTGGTGTTGTGCTAATAATCACTTAACACTGGTGTAGTGCTAATAACTTAAAACTGATTTAAGGCTGGTTAGCTCTTAAAACTGATTTAAGACTAATAGTCACTTAACACTGATTCAGCACTAATAACTAATACTGACGAAGAGCTAATAAACACTGATGTAGTGCTATATAGATATAGTGCTAAGAATCACTGTGCCTAGCATTTTGCTATGGGTCCATATGTGGCCTTGTCTGATAAATCACATTTTCTTTTACATCTTATGGCTGGACAAGTATGTGTGTGTGTGTGTGTGTGTGTGTGTGTGTCACCTGGGGGAGAGGCACCAGGATGCAATATGGGAAGAAGGTAATCTGGTGGAGATAGTGTGATGCTCTGAGCAGTATTCTGTTGGGGAAACCTTGGGTTCATGTGGATGTTACTTCAAGTACCACCTACTATGATAATACACCCTGTCACACTGCAAAAATGATTCAGGAAAGGTCGGAGGAATATGATGAAGATGTCAACTTGGCCTCCAAATTCCCCAGACCTGGACAAACCAGTCCGATCCATGGAGGCTTCACCTTGCAGCTTACAGGAATTACAGAGGCACGACATCACAACACACCTTCAGAGATCTTTTGGAGTCCATGCTTGGACGGATCAGAGTTGTTTTGGTAGTACGAGGGGGACTTACACAATATTAGGTAGATTATGTTATTGTTGTGGCCAATCAGTTGGTCTGTGTGTGGCTGTATAATGACTTGAGCAACATATCAATACTGTGAGGTTTTAGCTAATTTGGTTTCTTTTTAGTTCTTTTTAGAGTAAAGCTTGTTTTTAATGGTTGTCTGTGATTATCATACGCATTGTGTGTGTCTATTTTATTTAAATTAGCAGCACCTTTTTTCCTCAGAGAGGATTTCATGGAGTCTTCCAGGTAAAATAAAGATTACATTAAAGAAATATAAAAAATTGTGTTTGGACACAGTGAAACTTTGCTGCCTCCTTGGTGCTAGTCTTGAGTCCCAACCATCCAGGAGTGTGTAATTCAGGGTTACTCTGTTAGATGAGAATAAATGGATGAAACCCCATAATTAATATTATGAAAGAATGGTCAATAATTCTGTTCATTGTCCTTTGTTAACTTTTCTGTACACGATGGTAGGTAGACCAGTGTGTGTGGGGGAGAGATCAAGGGGGTCAGTCACAGAGGTTCTTTGACTAGAAGAGAGAGAGAGAGAGAGAGAGAGAGAGGGGCAGCATGAGGGAGCCATATGGCTTTGAAATGGAATATATGCACGGTAAACATCAGCAGCACATCGCTCTTTCCAAGAGGGGAAGCCCATTTGGAGTTCTCAATAAACAAACTCAGTGGTAAAATGTGAAAACGAACTGTGTCACATGAAACGAAATGTATTTATTTCTGTTTGAACCAACTTTGCCTTCAAAAAGCCCAAAGGGCGAAGGTAAACTCAACAGGAGCCGCAATATGTTGGATAAAAGTCACTGCTCTTCAATGTTCAGGTTTGAGAAGTAGTTTTATGGCAGTTTGTAGTAGCTTCTCACTTTTTCTTGCATGTGTTTTTACAGCAGCCAGGGGGTCTTTTTCTGGAATAATCTGCTTAAGACCCTGCAATTCAATATTTCTTTTTTTTCTCTCTCTCTCTCTCTCTCTCTCTCTCTCTCTCTTTCTCTCTCTCTTTCTCTACGTCTGTCTCTCTCTCTCCCTCTCTCTCTTGCATCACCCAGTTCATTTCTGGCCTCCCCCACGCTTAGGATGCCCTTTTTCTTTTTTGGAGGGGGAAAGAGTGAAGGTAGTTGGCCTTCTCTCTTGGGGCCATGGAAGAAACAGCTCATTTTTCACGGGCCACAAAGCTGCCGTTTGTGATAACAGTGGTCGCTTTTTGCTGCCTAAGCTTAATGAAGGCCAAGTGTGCACATAGCCACTGGAGCTTATTTTAGGATTTTTTTGTGCTATAAATAAAACTTAATTAGTCTGGCTGGTATAAATAGACTGTTTATTTGTTGATGGATTTTTTTATATGTTATGGTGCTGAAACAGGAGTCAGACTGTGTTGTGGACTCCAAGCATGCAGTCATTTTTTTCCTAGCCTTTATCCATTATAAGGATAGAGTTCTCACTTGTTTTCTGATGCTGGAAAATTCAGTTTTATGGCTGAAATTTAGAGCCAAAATCATTTTTATGACATTTTAAGTACATGCTTTCCAAAGTTGTCTGTTCTGACCTAGGGCAGGTGAGGAGCTTCTCCAGCACCTCACCTGCTCTACTCCACTCTTCCACCTTGTCCGAGAGCATTTTGTCTGATGACCTGACAGGGAGCTCTCATGTTAACACATTTAATTGTCTTGGAGAAACACACTGTTGACTGAATGACACTCATTGCAGCAAAACTAGGGCTAGCATTTCAGTGTATCATACACTTATAGATAACCCAATAAGCATCCCACCACGACTACTAAACTCCCCGCACCTTTATTTTTTGGATGTGCATTGATACAGGGATTGTGCAGGGTTTCCCAGAACAGTAGGAGCCAATTCATTTATAGCCTGTGATAGGGTCTGTCGTCTTTTATATTATCACTTGCTTTATTGAGTTCACTCAGAAGAATAGCCTCAGTTACGTCACTGCCTTCGAGATCAGCCATTCCTAGAAGCAAATTACATCATTCATTGTAATTCTTTGTAACACTTCATTGTCTACATGACACTTTCATAAACCTTTGCTGGCAACTGACATACAACAATATTAACATTTACTACCACAAGCTTAGGTTGTTGTAACACTTGGGTTGATGTGGGTTTTTGTCAGTTGTCATGGGGCTGATGAACATGTAATGTGGAATAACAAATTCAGTAAAGGGCAGTAAAGGGCAGATGACTTTGAAAACCTTAAACTTCTTATTTTCTATTTAAAAGATTTTGCCATTATAAACACTTAGGGTCGGTTTCCCGGACAGGGATTAAGCCTAGTCCTGGATTATGTAGTGCTGTGATAGAGATTTTCTATTGTAAAAGAAAGGGTAGTCCAAGACTAGACTTAATCCCTGTCTGGGAAACCGACCCTTCAAGTTTCAGATTCATGTTGAAGATATAAGACGTATTTAAGTCCAGACCTCTTTTAAGTAGGTACACAGGTCTTCCCTTTAGAAAACATTATTTATACAAGGCACAAAAACAACCTGTTTAATACTAAATACTAAATAGTATGGTTGGTACAAAAACCCCATAAATGTCTCAAATGGACAAAAAGTGGGAAAAAATTAAATACAATAAAATGCAGGCTAAAGACTCTTTCACATTTACTGTTACCTTTATATATTTACCATTTTCTTATTCCCCTTTTTTAATGATCATTGCTTACAGGCTGTTTCTGTAGCACCGTGCATTCAGGCATCATCTGTTTATGGACCTCTGCAGTTTACTTAGTGTCTGTTGTTGATTGATGTGTTGTTTAAGCATTTTTCACAGGAGGCAGCACCCCTTTCCCTCATGATCCTGATGATATGATAAGAAATAGATGTAAGCAGTGAGCAATTTGACCATATTTTATTATTTTAGATAAGATAAGATAAGACAAATCTTTATTGTCATTGTCACTTTTCCAAGGAACAACGTAATTTAAGGTGCAGTCGACTTAGTATGAGGCATATAGTTAAAACATGAATAAAATTCATTTTGTAATGAATTGCATCATAATGTGCTTGCCTGAGCATGTTGTCATACAACTGATCATACCTCATTAAATATTGTACTGTTATTGTGAAAGTGTCTTTCAAGTGTCTTTATATTATAATTCTAACCATGTTGCCCACCCTTGAAGATGTGACAAAACACATGACATCACTGAAACGTTTAAGGTTTGAGGGGGTGTGGCTTATGTACAGTGCAGAATTATGTAACAACTATTTAATATTCATAAATCATAACATGGGCATCCTCCTAAAACCCGGAGAAATGTCTGCCTCACATGGAGATGAAAATATTGACAGTGACTTGTGATTTTCCATACATAATTCTACTCTAGAACAGCCGGAGTTGGTTTAAGAGAGCCGAGTTCAAGCAGCTTGTAGTCTCGGGTGGCATGTATATAACATAAAACAAAAGACAGTCTGTATTTTATTTATGAATATTGTTGACTATTAGTGTACTGCTGACCTTGTCATCTTTCTCTAGTAAGGGCAGAATATAGTTTAGTTACATAAACTATAAAGTATAAAAAAGTTAAGAGAACATGTTGACATCAACCAATAATATTGCACTGGTAATTCTTCATTTGGTTGCTTTTTATAGACGTGGATTTCAGCAATAACAAGCATCTTCATACCGTAAAACAAAATGACACTGGAGGATTATTCTGGCTTGCAGCATTGACTCTCTGGACAGATCAAAAAAGGACAGGCAGTGTGACTAAAACTCTGAGAATAATGCTTTACAGCACTAACAGTCAAATGCAGACACTGTGGTCAATGACACAGTGGTCAGTCTTTTAAGATTAGGTGGTGTTGGTGTTGGACTTGTCTCTTTTTGGATGGAACTCGCTGTGGTATAGTGTAAAGCATCTTGCTAACAGAAATCAGCCAACCTCAACCAAGTATATTTTAACATACCCTCCCCCATCTTTAAAAAAAGGGGTTGAAGAAGAACATTCAGTTCAATGTCTTGCTCTTGAAACTCACCCTTTGTCTTCTAGAAAGCCACTGTGATTGCTTGTGACCCCTGAAAATTGCCCTTGAACCAGGATAAACCCTGGCCCAGTTTGAACTGGGATGAAGCATGACCCAAGTTTGAAAAGCTGCAACGTCTCAGAAGGCTGGAGAACAAGTTGGACTGAACTTTGACCCTGCTGTGTTGATACTGGGGCACTGCCAGATTGCAGTTTCTCAGGCACCCCCGGCGAATGTGTGTGCGTGTGTGTTTTTGTGGGAGTGTGTCAGTTTGTGCATGCGGGTGTGTGTCAGGGGATTACATGGGTATATTTTAGAGCTCTGAGGCAGCTTTTGGACTGAGCCTGTGTGAAATAGCCTGTTTTTGTATGGGGGAGTGACCTAAACATAAAGTCAGATATATGATAAAGTAAAAATGTTAACCAAATGGAGCACTGAACTAAAGAAAAACAACAATCACACAACAGACCTCGTGCTTTTAAACTTCAACATAAATCATCAAGCCAAAGTTTAAAAAATGACTTTTAGGCAAACCATTTTAACCCTTTCATCCCGAGGCAAATGTGGCTATTTCTGTTTTTCAATCTGAACTCCTCTTTTTATGTAATTTCTCAATACTGACATTCCATTTATTCTGAAATGCAAAGAGAATAATCATATAAAGCCAAACAGATTTTTGATTTTGACTTAGCAAATATAGGAATGTACTTCCTCTGTCACCTTTTATTGATAGTTTGGTAGTACTTTATTGCAGGGATGCGTCCATAAGGCTACACTTATAAAGCATTTAATGACAACTGATATAAAACTAAATACACATTTTGAAGTATTTTAACAACAAACCTTAGTTGTCATAAATGCTGCTTTTGTCTGTTGTGTCAACTGTTGCTTGCTTTAAATCCTTATAAGTATTTGTGTAGGATGATAGGCGTCATTAAAAAGCTTATGTAAGCTCATGTAAGCATCCATTTGCTTGTTGTCCATCAGTAAAGTGTTCATGTTAGTTTTATGGAAGAACTCCATAAACCAAAAACACAGCAGCATGCAGAAAGTTGGAATTCTACATGCTAATTCATGTTGCAAAGCCTAACATGGATGCACGCCCCCAATTGATCTGAGGACAGATTGCAATGAGTTAAAGGAGACAAAGTCAAAGTCTCAGAATGTATTGCCAGTGGGATGTTAGGTTAAATAGGATTAATTCTTTTCGAGTTTTGGACCAGCTGGAGACTTTTTGACAAAGTGCACCTCAGCAAATGTTTTGATCCTCTGTGCTTTACTCTGAGGGTGCCTCGTCAAACTTCGCTAATGTTGATAAGGCCTGTTTTGTTAGGGCGAGAGTGGGAGGGTGTTTTGCAGTCTCTCCTGACCTCCTCAGTTTGTTTTTCTTGTCTGTGTAAAGCCGTTGATCCGTGGACTGCTGCGCGTGGCTCCAGGCCAGCCGGGCCGCTCTCTACGCTGGGCCTGAGTCATAAAAATGATGGGCACTCTATAGAGACAGGCTGACCAGGGCACATCCCTGAGCAATCACCTAATGTAATGAAATATCCTCTTTATCTCTTTCTAAGGTCTCTCTTGCTTTTAAATTAAGGCAAGGACACTTCTTTCATTTAAAAGTTGATTGCTCTTATTGTGACATTTACATAAGACAACACCCGCAAATGTTTTAAGTTTTACCTACATATGTGTTATATTTTACTCAGCTTTATGTTCATTAAAGTGTCTACATTAGAAAAGCGGATGTTGCCTAAATAATAATATGTTTTTTTCTATCTTTTAATGTTTACCTTCAAATTTGTTTTAACAGCTACATTCATTATACATAAATAAGAAAGGTTAAGAAGACTGATAAGAATTTGACCCTTTAAGACCAACATTTTTTGGAAAATTGAAAAATGCTAGATGAATAAATAAGGCCACAGGGGTTTCTAAGAACTACATTATCAGGTTGTAATTTAAGTGCAGAGAGGCAGAAGTGCAAACTTTCTGCACTTTTATTCACAATTCAGCAACCTGGAAAGCAGTCGTCAGTTTTTGAGCTTGTGTGAGTTTATGGCTATAAAAGTGTCAGTGAATAACAAAATCTGCGCCTCAGATCACATACCGCATTGTAACATAAACACAGCATAGTAATAAATACTATCACAAACATTTACACTTGTGACATTGTTTGTCCTCTAAATAAATCTGATTGGTCTTTGATATTTTAGTTTATTGCAAGCCAGCTACAAAAGCAGGCTTAAGCAACTTGTGCATTTGTTTTACATTTGCAGATGTGCTGTTGTCATGTGTTTGTTTGCATGTCTGACAGGGGATGATCACTACCTGGAAATAGTCCAGTTTGAATGCGTCTAAACTAGGTTCCAAATCCTTCTGTTTCTGAGTGTGTGTGCATGTGTGCGAGTGATCGTATAGCCTCTGCCTTCTCTATTTTCTCAGTGGTTGTGACTGTGTGCTCTCGATGTTTGGCTTGTGCGATGTGAGAGTACTGAGTGAAGGCCCCTGTCAGCTATCTGTTTGTTGGCCTGCGTTGTGTAATCACACTCTGACGCTGCAAAAACAGCTTTCACAACCAGCTAGGCTTCTCTTGTTGGAGCTCCACTCACAGTGGGATTCTGAAAGGGGCAGGCGTTTAGAGAGGGACTACATGGTACGAGAGAAGTGTGTATGTGTGTGTGTGTGTGTGTGTGTGTGTGTGTGTGTGTGTGTGGATTGTATGTCTGCTCCAGCTGTGTTTGGGAATCTGACAGATAGTTCACTACATTAATTCCCTTTATTAAGCCTCTGGGCCCAGGCCAAGGCAGTGAGAAACACTCCCAGCTGTAACCTTTCAGATACTGAGCTTCAAATATTGCAGATACTGCAGAATCTACCCAGTTCCTTTACACTTTTTTTAAAATACAATTTATGTCCAAACATTTGTAGAAACCTGCTCAGCCAGTGTTTCATCTGAAAAAAGTATTTTTTGCTATAGTAACTTTTTCTATTCTTCTGAGAAGACTTTGCACTAGATACTGCTACATTACAGTTTGTTGCTAGGATCTGATAGCATTCAGCCACAAAAGCATTTGTGAGTTCTGATGTTGGATAATTAGTTTCTTTCTAAAGGGACTGGATGCAGCTCCATCACTTCAGAGAACATTGGTTACCTCTCCACAGTCCAGTGCTAGGGGAGGGCTTTATATTCCTCTAGCTGACATTAGAATAATTTACGGCCCAGTGTGGTTAGTAATTTTCAAAAGTGACCCAAGGATGGACAACCAGTGAACCAACAACAGGGTCATGCCCCCCCAATGCCTGTTTCATCAAGTTCCAAAGAATAGATACTGGGGCACAATGTGGAGGCAGTGTGATACTCTGAGCAGTGTTCTGCTGGGAAATCTTGGGTCCTGGCATTCATGTGGATGACCTGTACCACCTATCCAAACATTGTTTCAGGCCGAGTGCACCCCTTTACAGCGACAATATTCCCTAATGGCAGTGGATTCTTTCAGCATGAAAGCAAACTGATTGTGAAAAAATGGTTTGAGGAACATGACAAAGAGTTCAAAGTGTTGACTTGGCCACCAAATTCTCAAGATTTCAGGCTAAGCATTTGTGTTGGATGCACTAGACAAAGTTTTCCAATCCATGGATGCTGTGCTTCACAACTTGCAGGAATTAAAGCAGGGGTGTCAAACTCTGGTCTGGGAGGGCATGTGTCCTGCACAGTTTGAGGGTTCTCCTGCTCAAACACATTCACTAAACCTGACAATTAACTGGCGAAGTGAACCAGGTGTTTCTGAGCAGGGAAATCAACAAAACGTGCTGGACCTCAGACCTCCAGGACTGGAGTCGACACATGTGAATTAAAGGATGCGTTGTTGTGTGTCTGAGGAGAGCTAAGGGACAAGAACCTCTAGGCCACGTTCCAATGAAGTCAGAATTTAAAGTCTAAATGATGCACAAGTTTACGAAGTGTAGTTTGCAATGCTGCATTTTATCTCTCTTATCAGTGAAACATGTTAAAGTTGGCTCTGAATGTGGGAAAATTTGCCTGATGTAGATATCCGTGTGTTTGAAGGGTTATACAGTAAAGAAAAAGCAGAACACAACTTTTCTGTGTGGTGTGCGTATTTTTGAACAAGCCCTGAAGCAGAGTGAAGTTGTGTTATTTCCTAACCATCTTTATGTATAACCTTCCGATTTGCACCTGAACGCATTAGTAGCAGCTCTCTGGACCAAGCACTACAGGATGAACCGTGACGGCCTTTGAAATAAGTCTGGTCTGACTCCCAAACCTCTGCTTTCTGCTCAGTGTGGGCATGATCTTTCTTTGGCTAAAGTTAATCAGATAATGGTCAGTTTTGTAATGTTTAAGTAATGTGCTAGGACCTCATACAGGCCACTCAAACTTTTACAGAGTTGGAACTGAACTAGAAATCCAATTAGACATGGAAAATGGACGTGATGCTAAACATATTTGCTCTCATATTTGTAGGTCAATCCAGAGCGCAGCTCTTCCGAACACATGGAGAATGAAACAGAATCTTGTGGCAGCGAGTTTTGGCCCTCTCGCAGAGAGCTTTCAGTGGCCTTGAGAACAGTTCTCTTGTTGGCTATTGGCAGCTGAATCAAAGCACTGTTGCTCCTTGATGTATTTTGAAATATTTATCAAATGAGACAATACAAGGAGTGGCACAAATCATAAATATTAAGTAATATAGAAACACTAACTCGAAACACATTTGAGAGGACAGCGCAGGGCTTCTCCCTTCTTGAAAGTGAGGCAAGATCCAAGGAGTAGATATGGGGAGGGAAAAAAAAAGACAGTTGAAACCATATGGCAATATAAAACACACGCCCAGGAAGTCTCATGCAGTATGAATTGCATGTTGTCCATTATTGTAAAACTAGCATTGGATGGCCTCAAATGACAGGCTATTATATGAAATGACTTCTAAGACCCTTCTGCTTTCTTTTAAAGCCCCCTCCCCTGAAAGGGTGATTGTGAATTCTTATTTGTTTGTGAAAAATGTGTTACTAAACAATAGCTTGAGCAGTTAATGGGTCATCACTGCTCTGGACTGCCTGAGATTTTGTAGCTAACCAGTGGAGCTTAGACTAATAAACATTCTTTTGGGAACTGCAAATGATGGTTAGGATGCAAAACCGCATGAATAAATGTAATGTGTGGAGCTGTGCAAAAGCTTAGAAGAAACTCCCATTTGTGGAATAAACAGCAGTAATGAACCCCGCCTCCTATCTTGACCAAAGATATGTCAGGTGTGGCCAATGATGACTTATAAACTCCACTTTAAGGGAAACCTTTTGTTCTGTGGACAGATATTAAACCAGTGGCAGTATATTTGCCAGGACAAGAGCGGGCTTGTTGGCACCCAGCAGTGGAGATTAAATAGCAAAATATAGAGCCTGTACGTATAGTTGTTCTACAGGAGAATCTGTATTCTCTCATGAAAGTTAAGGTTTTGAGTGCAGCTCTTTTTTTCCTATACAGGGGGCCCTCAGGATACAACAATCTCGACAAACGTAGTTTGAAACTCTTACTCCCACTCAGCTTACACTGTTAGCCCCGTACTTACGGACCATGTGGGCGAACTTGTTTGGTTGCATGTGGCGGAAGAATATGCAGTAATGCAGCGTATGAGTTTTCCTTTTCCTTTTTCTGTGGCTTAGTTGTGTTTGTAGGATTTTATAACTATGTTAGGACAGCTAGGACTAGAGTGTGTTTTGACTAACATCACTTTTGAAGGAACGGATCTGGGTCGTAACTCGAGGACCCCCTGTATTGAGAAATACACCAAAAGGCTGACACCTGCTCACACGTATGCTCTCACTGGACATCAGTAATGAGAACTGGAAACTGCACTCACCTGATTCTCCTTCTCACCTGGTGTTCCTGTGATTATCATGTTCAGTTAAATATTAAAGACCACATTCACATGATGAAAAGAATGTGACTGAATTACTAAGGGTAATTAATACATTCAGTTCATTCATGTAACTGTAACAAACACCATAGCTTTTAAATGGTAACTTTATCTCTAAGATACATGATATTAATAAAAACAAAAAAGAATCGCTTCAGTTGTTTAATAGCCATAGAAATGTTCATAAAAGGTCACTTTGAGGTCATGCAAGATTTGAGTGAATGAGACTCAGCCATTCTCTGTTAGACGACAGTTACTTTTGGCCTGTTTGAGAGAGAGAAGAAAGATTTTTTACTATAGCTCCATGACTGCTTGTCTATGAAGATGCCAAATACTTTCAATCTATCAAATGGTCCCCTTTATTTGAATGCGGTTCTCACCTTTACATAAGGAGTGGCTGCAGTCCCAGTGTTGAGCTACAAGATTTGACTATATTGCCCTAATGGTTTTGCATGCCCTTAAAAATGTCCTTGCAAAGACTTGCTAATATAAACCCATTTTATGCTTGGTAGATGCTTAAAGCCTGCTTGGATCAGTGCTGTGCAGCAGCAGTGACCCCATGCAGCTTTAAAACAGCCTAATAAAAGTGCCTGAGCATGTGTGTGTGTGATAGTGCCATTTATTTTATGTTTTTGAATTAAACAAACCCAGTCGCCTTTCTGTGGGCTGCAGCAACAAATTGCCAATAATTGCGCCAAAATAGTTGCAAAGACACATAATCGATAGTGTTGCAAACAGCTGTTTCCAGAGGAGCTTTTAAACACAGCTGTTCTCTCCCTCCCCCCCTCACTTGTCCTCCGCCCATGTTTTTCGCTCCCTGCTTGCTTCCACAAAGCTGTCACCTTAACAACGGACTGTAAAACAGGCCCCCGTTCCCCTGTGAGCCTTGAACCCCAAAACCGCCCAAAGCCGGGTGCAAGTTCGCCCCTCTTTGTAGTATATGGAATAAAAGCCCTCAGAACGCCTGTTTAAAAAATGTTTTATTAAGGTTTGTGAAGCCCTTGGCTCCAGGCATGAACAGGGGGACTATTGTCCCAGCCCCATACTGAGACTACAGCACAGCTTAACAGCACGAGATGAGGCTCAGTGTGTGTGTGTGTGTGAGGGAGAGAGAGAGAGAGAGAGAGAGAGAGAGAGAAATATTGTATGTGGGGTAGGGTTTTTTTCCCCAGTGCATTACCTTTAATGGTAGATTTGTGTGTGTGTTTGATGTAAGTATAGGTCTCTCTCTCTCTCTCTCTCTCTCTCTCTCTCTCTCTTTCGTTCTCTCTCTCTTTCTCTCTCTCTCTCTCTCTCTCTCTCTCTCTCTTTCTCTCTCTCTCTCTCTCCCTATCTCTCTCTCTCTCACTGACTCTTTCTTTCTTTTTTTAATCTCTCTCTCTCTCTCTCTCTGACTCTGACTCTCTTTTTCTCCCTCCTTCACTCTCACTTTGTTTTAACCAGCTGGGCCAGCTTGTTGATGTGTTTGGGGAAACATGTGGTTTGTATTATTGGGGACTGGGTGTCTGGCACCAGACTGGGGATGGGTGGTGAGGGGTGGGGCGTAGAAGCTCTGGGGTTAGAGAGGTTAAAGGACTTTTAGATTGAAGACCCAAAAAGGCACATTTGTCCAGGAATGAACCAGCTCTGCTTTCCCCTCTCTGTACTTGGTCCTCTCTCCAGTATGGGTGGGTGTTATGGTCAAAATATAATTTCATGACACCTCAGGACATTTTCACCATGCACAGTATGTCATGATGGTTTTTTTTTTGTTTCTGATAAATTGTGTACTACAGTACAGCAGTGACACATTTGACAATGTGCGAAGTGAAAATGAATTGTATTCAGTGTTTCACAAACCGCACTGCACTAAATCCTGTTAAGTGTTGTCCTATAGTGAAACATGAAGCTGGTCAGTGTAATGGCAAAACTGTGTGACATATTGTGATGTAATCTACCACAGTAGCAATAAATATGTTTGTATTGCTCAAACCTACTCTCCAAAGATTCAGCACTGAAATATTCCACAAATAGATACACCCTTACCATTAAAGAAAATGTAAAGGTAAACCCATATTCACCTCTTTAAATTTGATTTACAGTAATAAAAATACAGGGCTTTAAGAAGGACAAAATGAAAAACATGAGAAACACTGAGATGATCCACAAGGTCTCTTCTAGCCTGCAGCTGCCACAGATGCTACAAACGACAGCACCAAGGAGAAATAAATAATCAGAAAACTTTATTGATCCTGGATGAAATTGCTTAAAAACCGGGTCGCCATTAGCAGCGCATGTTAGTATTAGTGTGTGGCTAAGGCAAAACAAAGGCTCGTACACAAAAGAAACATTGAAATAACTCGCTCGACCCATGTTTAGACAGGGCACAGTTTACTAATTCTAAATGAGATAACTGTTGGAAATTGGGGGGAAATGTTTAAAACAATAAAATACGAAGACAAGACTTGGAGCAGCCACAACATGCTGAAGCAGGTTCATGCCCACACAACATGGTTCATATTGGCTACTTTCAAGCCTCCTGCCTCTAAGTACAGCGGTATTTTACTATTTCAAGATACGCTTTCTATATTTATACAGTTATGTTTAATATAGAAATGTTGCTGAATTTACATTCATATTTATATTGCAAAATTAATCAATTATATTTAAAATGTTTATATATATATTTACAAAAAAGTGCAAGATATTTGCAGTTTCTGTGTTATTGTGCGGATTTCCGTGTACCATTATCAATTCAGTTCTCAGAAAAGATCCGCGTTAGACGGAATCCGCGACTGCTGATCCGCATAAAAGTGGGGGGTTACTGTATACACACCATGTCCAAAATTAAAAACATGCCAGACATTTCATTTTTAATTAAGTTATATTGTTGATGTGGTCACTGAACGTTTTTAAACCGCTTCAGCTGCAAGAGTCAGTTCATCTGACCATTTTCAAAACTGAAGTTTGACTGAAGTTCAGCCAGTCACTGTAACTTGTTAAGCGAAGAATCTGTGACAAAACTTTGGAATCTGGATGAGAATAGTGGTGGAACTAAGTCAGAATTAATAAGCTTAGAGATGCTGGAAAATAAAGATGGTTAGCAGTTAAAGAACAGTAAACAACTGTATATTTCATACTAAAAGGAAAATTGGTATTGTTATCTTGAATAAAGGTCTTTGTATTTTGAATAGTTTAAAAATGTGACACTACTGATACTTTTTGTTGGTTACCACTTAACAAACCACAGAAAAATGAAACCTTGTGAGGCCTTGTGTTATGTATCTTATGATATTACATTTTCCCATATTGCCCACCCCTAATGCCCCTAATGTGTGACACAGACAAGTTAATATAAATTATATTCTTAATTAGGGAAACTTTAAACATGGCCAGAATAAACATGACTTTAATGCTCATAGAAACTTTATTTGGCAAAATCATAAAAATGCACTTGTATTCATTTATTGAAGTTGCTGAAAGCTCGTATTTATACAACTCTCATTTTTTTTTGGCGTACAATTATTCTGTCACTCAATAGATTTTAAAGGCAATTTTATTTTTGCACAATATAAATGTTTCCCAATGTACTTTGGGCTACAAAAAGCTTCTTGACTGTTGGCACTATCAAGTGACCTCTGCTGAAAGCAGCTGTATCTGAAGGACTTGGGACTTTCACTAACAGTTTTATTTCTCACTCACATTGATTATATATTACTTCCATACTAATATTTACCTAAATTATGGTTGTCTTGCTATTTAGTTATTTTGTTATCTGTATGTACTTTGAGATTTTTGTGTACATATAAAGTGCTATATAAATAAAATGTATTATTATTATTAAATTATGTACTGAATAATCAGCTAGCACCAGACCGGGTGACCATCTTCCATTGCCCCATAGTTCTGAAGCTTGTGGGACACTGTGTATTGTGACATACTTCCTATAACCAGCATAACAAGATAGCTGCTGTTGCCCCTTCACTACTCTTCACTACTAACTGAGATGCTCCAACCAGGTCATCTGACTGTAAAGATTTGTCCTTTGATTCCTGCATCAACTGTGTTTATCTGTGAGTGGTCTCTGTGTCTTGGCTAATTGGTATATGTACACACATATATACGCATTAGTTTGTATCGTGCATACGTGTGTCTTGTTGTGCTCACATATTTGGGCATTCCCATATGTTTGGGCACCTGTGTTTTACCATAAGTGTTTCTGTGACCTTGTTCTTGCAGCTGGAACAGATGCTGGCTGTGCAGTCCGGAGACTCAGATCAGGAGAGTGTGTATGGTGGTGAGCAGCAAAGGGTGCAGGCAGAGTGTCGGGCCTATAGGCTCAGGCTGCAGGGCTATCAGGACAGCCAGCACAGACAGTCCCAGCTGGTGCACAAACTACAGGCCAAGGTCCTTCAGCACTTCTGCTTGTACTGTTTTGTGGCCACCATCACTTGTGGTCAAGAGAACACAGAGACATGGAAACAAAGCCATTTTCCTGTTGTGGTCTGTATAATTGATTCTATAAGTAGATGTGCTTCTTGTAAAACAGGTTCTTCAGTATAAGAAGAGATGTGGAGACCTGGAGCAGCAGGCCCTGGACAAGACCTCAGAGATGGAGAAACTTCGCCTTTTGGTATGTTCACCTGATGTCTGTTTTCTAAGCAGTGAAAAAAAGCATGCAAGCAGTGCTACTGATACTGGTGACTTTTTTATGAATAGTCCATATTAAACATTGTATTGCACCATCACGATGTGGTTTGCTTTGTAACTTCGTCTTTGTGTGTATGTGTGTGTGTGATTCACATAGCTGCAGTCTCACCTGGACTCTTCTGCGCACCGGCTCCAGCTTTCAGAGCAGGAGCACAGCCTCGATGCCCAGAGCAAAGTTGCCCTTCTAGAGGAGGAGCAGAGGAGGTGGGCAAGTGGTACTGCAAAAGTGTGGTGTGTGTGTGTGTATGGAGGAGAGAGAGAGAGAGAGAGAGAGAGAGAGAGAGAGAGAGAGAGAG
>JBBPDB010000108.1:8540310-8575756 GCA_037974465.1 Brachypetersius altus
GGAGCGGGGTCACGTGACTCCACACACGGTAGTGTTTTTAAAGGGAAAGTAATCGAAATAATCGACCTGGAAAAATTTTTACTTTTACTTTTCGATTAATCGCCCAGCCCTATGCTGAAATACTTTTCTTTATTCTGTTAAGTTAATGCAGCACAACCAACATAAAAAAGCTTTAGCCTTATTATACAGAGTTATTATAATCTAACACTAGCTTACTTTAAGCTAATGCTAGCTCAAATAAACAAGCAGCAAGTACAATTTATTATAGTTTAAAACTACTTTAAGACACAAACAACTGGTTCATATTTCAGTATCATAAGGAATGCTAATCTTGTGCCTCTTCAAGTGTTGCTAATACATTAAAAGTGCCATTTGTTGTGCTTCCATACCACCGTTTGTTCATATTACTACAAGAACTACATTATATGCAGGAATAGTTTTCCAAATAAAAGCTTATCTAATAAAAACAGGAAAAATAAATGTTAAACATGGTCTTCATTGTTTGGATAAAAAGTCCATTGGATATGGTCCATTCCGATAGTCCCGGCTTATCTGGCCCTACCCCACGTCAGGTCTGCTGTTTAGAGGAAGTCAATGTCACCCTCTGCCCTCACTGTCCCTTCTGGCTTGATGACTCTTTCTCCCAGCATACCAGAAGGAGCAAGCAGAGAAGGTGGGCCCGCTCTGTGACTAAGAAACAAACAAGTCTGGAGAGGAACAGAAACTTCCTGTCTAACCCCCTTCATTTGTGATGTCATTCCACCAAAGGGCGATTCACTCGTTCACTCTCAGCCTGGCCACTTCTGGCAAAAAAAATAAACAGCAAGAGGACAGAGGAAGGAAACACAGGCTTTGTTATATATTTTCTTGGTTTTCAAGTTAACTCACTCCTGTGGAATCAAATCTAAACATGGCTGTGGTTTCAAAGCCACAACATCGCATTCAACAGATTTGGGGCTTTATAAAGCCTAAAAATTTCAAATGTATCAGTTTTTTTCAGGAGAAATATAAAAGCCAGAATTTTTCATTGCAGTGGTGTAAGGAATCAGACACCTGAGGTGTTTAATGCATCTAAAAGCTATATTTTATGTAAAATAGTTGTTGTGTCTGGGCATGGGAGGTGCCTTTTCCCCCTGTTTTGTGTGTGTCTCCGCCTGGGGGGAGCATGGGTCCTTGTTAAGCTTTGGGTCTTTTTCAAGGAAGGAGAAGGTTGGGCCTTAAGGTTGCGGACCTTGGGACGTTTCTAGGGGAATGTTTGGACAAAGCACTTTCTTGAGTGACTGAAACACAGCCGCTGTGCCATGTAAGCGGACTCGGGTCCTGGAGTTTGAGCCCAGTAGCTGGCAAGCGCTGCTGGAGACTCTCTTCGTTTTTTCTTACAGAAGCCCTGCCGTGGTAAAGGAGATGGCGGAGCGGGGTGAGGTAGAAAGGAGTATCTGGAGAGAGATGAGACACTAGGATGGACCTACTAACACAGAGACCCCCTGCGAACCCCAGCTGGCGCTCAGCCTCCTGGGAGTGAGTGTGGGTCAGTCGAGTGCCGAGGTTGGTCTGAGGTGTCTGTGTTTGCGTTCATAGGTCCTTTGCAAAATGGAGGAGATGAGGACACCGAAGCGAGGCCAAGTTTGTTCATCCAAAGGCATGTATTTTTGTGGGCCTGCAGAAGACCCACCAAAGGCCTGTAAAAGACCCTTCATGACAACAAGCAAATGCATGGCTGTTGGCCAGGAAATACACTTGCCCATATGAGTCATTACCTGGCTTGCAATGTATTTTTGAGTCTGCTGACACTTTAGCCTTAGCTAGCAATTTACTCACTGACCTTAGAAATAAAAGTAGACTGGCAGAAAGTGACAACAGTGGTTCAGAGAACCTGATGGTTTCATGATGGTTTTATTCTTTTAGTGATGTTTGCAGCTAAGGTCATTCCCCCGTTCATTGGTGCTACTTACTGTAACATGGAAAAGGATGGTAAGATGTTAGTAATTTGGGAAGATTTTGTAAAGGCCAACTTAAAACCGTTTAATTCACTCCCATTCTGTTGCTGGAAGGATCAGAATGTAATCTGCTGATTAGGATATGATTTTTAATGGATGAAAGTAAGCATGTAATTGTAACATTTATTTCTTAGAGGAAGCACTCAGCCGAGAAATGAATTGTAAAGGTGCATATTAAACACGGGCTAGGTGTTTTTGTCTGCTGTGTGGGAAAGAGTAGGGGGAAGACTGCAATAAAAGGGTGCCGGTCACCTTCAGGGTGACAACTCTGTGACTCTCACACTAGGCTTAGTGTAGTCACTTTCCATTGAAATGGTAAATTTCTTTGACCACTAAACTAAAAGTCAGTGAAGAGTCTTTGTTTAAAAGGGAATCTATATAAAGATGTAGACATAAAAATATTTGTCTGAACCCTAATGGAACTTGACTACTTGATTTGATCAAATAAGGCCACACAAAGGAAGCAACACAATAATGGCACATAAACAAGATGAAAGACATGGCCAGTATGCAAATAGATGGAACCAGAATTCAAAAGGAAAGATGAGTGGTTTAGTCAACAAACTACTAGGTAGAATACAGAGCCCTATACAAATACTGGCACCCTTGGCTAACGTGTAATGCAGGCTGTAAAAACTTCACTTCTTACCCTTTTGATCTTTCAATGTAAATATTAATAAAATATCATCTTTAAGTGAAATTAACTGATTAAACCTAATAAAGAAAAAAAGGATTTTTTAAAACAAATTATGTGTTGGCACCTCTTTATTGAACACATTGCCGCATCCTTTAGAAAACAGAACAGCTCTGAATATAGACTGAAACTTACAAAACATTATGTGGTCAGTGAACAATGTGTGTTGATTTGGAGATGTTACTTGGATGATTGTTCCAAGCACAGCCCAGTTAACAATTCCTGGCTTTTGATTTAACGTTTGCTGATATTTGATTCGTTCATGATGACGTGTGTCCAGACATGTTTTCTATGGCCTGTAGGCACTTGAGTGTGTTGGGCTTTAACAGCAGAGGCTTTCTTCCCAAACAACTTGTGTAGTTTTGGAGATGTTCTGACTCCAAGATGAGCACCATGTGCTACAGCTGTTTCTCCAAGAATCCTTTTTTGGACACTTGAATCACCCTCCTTAAAGAACACATAGTCGGAATAGACGTACGTACTCTTCCAGGCAGATTCATACCAACAACAATCATTCTTAATTGTCACAATAGTAGAAATGTTTATTTTCAAGTTACCCTTTTGTCTTCTAGGCATTCATTTCATGTAGCTCTTTAAGATCACATTATTGCTTAAACAGAAAGCCACAGCTTTCCAAATCACTCAAGTGCACATTAAAACAAAATAAAAGACGAATGGGAATATACTTAAATTAGGTTTTACTTTCATTTCTAGGGGTGGCAAGAATTGTGGCACATACATTTGAGAAAAATACGTATTTCATGATAAAATGTTAATATTTTCTTCATCTTAATATCAATAAAGAATGTTTTCACAGCTGGCTTTGCTCATGTTCACCAGTGGTGCCAATATACTCATTTTAAATGAATGGCAATCTTGATGGTGGTCTCTTTTTTGTGTGTAAAGTAAGACTAATATTTATCATCCAGGGATATCCGGTCACCTCTGAGGTCCAGTCCAGCAACCTTCTGGTCATTGGTTTTCTAGGATACATACAAATACATCCTTTTTCCTTTCACATTCAATGTTTGAGGAGACACTAGCCAAGTGAGTCAGAACCTGTTTTTCCTCAGAGCTCTCCATACATTGCAAAGCCAAGGCCCATGAGAATTCCCAGAGCAGGTTTGTCCCATAACACATATTTCATATATTATCTCACAACTAGCCTTTGACCCATGTTTTTCTTCTGTACTCTTGGTCGACAGTTAATCATCATTTCTTTAAAACTTGCATTTCAAGAACCTTTATTTCCATCCACATCTCCACTTATAAAAAAAATGGTCATACTGACCGCCCCCCAGTGCAAACACCATTGCATACATTAATAAATAAATAAAAAAAATACACAAACAAAAGAGAACATGTCACAAATGAACTGAGTGAAAAATATAATGGCTTTTACAACAACGAGAAACAATACTTATACAACACTTCACAGTCAGGGTACACGTTTTAAGGACAACACTTCATGGTGGAGGACACAAAGTAAACAGAGTTGGGGGCACAAATGTTTTTTTTTTTTCCTGTCAGAGGGGTAGAATTTATCAGGTGAACGTATATTCTTTGTGTGCAGTTGCAGTGCTCCCTATACCTTGTTACTTGCAAAACCAAACTGAAAGCAGAAAAAAAAAAAAAAAAAAAAGGCTCCCCCACACAAGCCCTTTCTGATCCCCCAGTTTGAGCTTGAAGTTCAGAAGGACCATTATTGCACAACCCAGTTGGACGTCCCTCAGAAAGGCACTTCGCTGTCCCCTTTATGCCTCACTGCGAGTTAGACATACACACAGATCTTTTTGAGCAGAGGGCTACCTTGTACCCTTGAGATGCTCCTCACACCAGTCCAGCTGAAAGGAAATAGGCTCAGCGCTTTGTCATGTGCATCATGAAGTCAAGCTAGTGTAAGAGTAGGCTTAAAAGGAGAACAGAAAATCCATAAATGGGGAACCATAGTCCATTGAAATCCAAGACCGGACAGCTTCAAGGTGAAGTGTGACCTTCCCCTAGATTCTTTTATTTTAGTCCTTTTTTTTTTAGCAGCAAGTGATGGTACAAGGCCCAAGCTCTGGATGGTTTGGTCAAGCGGTGTATTGCTGCAGCACCCGCACCACGTATTGGAGCCGGTGGCGCAGCTCTGATGAGCAGCCGCGTTCACAGAGCATGCTTAGAGGATACGAGTTGGACACCTGCTCCTGGCTGATGTATGTTAAGAGGTAGGAGTCGGACAGCTTACACAGGATGACCTTTGTGTGGTCTGGGTAGAAGTTCACCTGTGAGGAAGAAGAAGCAGTC
This sequence comes from Brachypetersius altus, assembly GCA_037974465.1. Lineage (NCBI taxonomy): Eukaryota > Metazoa > Chordata > Actinopteri > Characiformes > Alestidae > Brachypetersius > Brachypetersius altus. Next base: position 8,545,291 of record JBBPDB010000108.1, read on the forward strand.
AGCTATTATAACACACACCCACCCCCACACATCTCTATGGCAATTTAATCTATGAAGAGTCTCAATACATGTACAGGAAAACAGTCAAACTCTTTGTCTTCATGTTTTCTGGTATTCCATGCATTGAAAAGACTGATTGAGCAGAAGAGACACTAAATAAGATCCAAATAAGAAATCCTCTCCAATTTTTACCTGTAAAGAACCATTGTTGAAAAGCATGACTAAAGCAAGATCCGTTTTTATCCACTGCAGCAGAAGTGGACAGGCAGTAAGTGGAGGGTGTTCATCAAAACCCAGATCTCCACCCTGGAATAAGAGAGGAAAAAACCTCGACTTAGTTCTATTTGAAAACTCAGATTTATTTCTAAATCAAAAATTGTTCCTTGTAGGATTGCTTTCCTGAACTAAGATATTATGGACCACACAGTATTCTGAATGGGGATCCCCACTTAAAAGGACACCGCATTCCAGGATTAATTAATTCTTGTCTTTTTTTTTTTTTTACCTCCATGAGATTCTGCTCCATGTAATTGGCCATTAGTTCCAGAATGTGTTTTTGTCTCTGGAGCTGTTCTGGTAGAGAATGAGTTTGGAAGGTGAATTGTTTATTGTTGGTAGAACAGTAATGAACTGTCCTGTATTAGGGAGGAAAGAAAAGAAAGGTTATAATTCACTTAAGATTATGATGTCTTGTCACTTTGACCCAATGAATAAAGTTTAAAAAAAATCAAACAAAGCATATATTAAAAGGGCACCTACTTTTGCTGGTTGCACAGACTCAGGTGAGTGCCTTCATTAAAGAGGACACCGACGTTTTGATTGGAGAGCTGATAGCCAAAGCCGTATTTATTGGAGTAGTCCACCCACTTGGTCACCCAGACAAAAGGCTGAGGTTTAGTGAGACATTGAGGGTTTCTTGATGCTGCAGAGCGAAAAGGATTCAAACATTACTGCACTGCCACACGTGTTTATTAGAGCATGAATCAGCAAAAAAACAGAGTGAAAACAAACCTGTTGGCATGTTTGACAAGCAACTGTTAAGAACCTTCAAGACAGCCTCAGCCACAACTGCCGGGGTCACGGTGCCTTCGCATGATATGAAAAGTAATCAGTGAATCATTAAACAGAACTTCAGAAGTAAACAAGAAAGGAAGTACTGAAATAATGCTTCACTGGGTGTAAATCTAAATGTTATAAAATGATCTTAAGGCAAAATTTGACATTTTCATGACTACCATAGCACTCAAAGCCTCAGGACTGAGCCTTAAAAATAAGACAGATTGAGCATGTGCACATGAATATACTGCTAGAATAATCATATTAATGCATGTGCTGATTTACCGTCCGTGCTGCTGATCGCAGTTCCTTTGAAGGACGGAGATGCTGATTTCCTGGACTCTTCTTCAGCTGGTGTATCCGGAGGCTGGCCTGTGGGACAGGTAGCCTGTATGAGGGAATGAGGAAAAGGCAAACATATAGCTCATCAAGCAATAAAGAATAAAGATGAAGTAGTTTCCCCAGTTTAGTGCTATTCTAAGAAACATTCACAATGGCTGCCCTCTTGCTTCTTGCCCACGTATTTAATCTGAATGGACTCGAGGCAATCTCTACGTCCTTGGATCAGCTTGCAAGCAGGATAAGAAAGACATAAGAATGAAAGATGACCGAACATGCAATTTGGAAGAGAAGACCTGCAAGTCCTTTCATGCATACCTCGTTCACTCCCGCTCCCTTGGAGCTCGTCTGTCGACTTATAGAGTGCTTCACCATTCCTGATACAAGCTTGGAAATATCCCCCGTCTTCTCACCGATGTTCTTCTTGGCTGTAAGTCAACAACACATCAGTAAATAAAGAAACAAACAGAAATCCACAGAGATCTCAATACGACTGCAACGTTTACCTTTACACTTCTTTTTGCCGAAAAGGCTTTTAGCCATTTTGGTGAAGAACTTCTTGGCAGGGCTGGGGGGCTTAATCTCAGGCACCATCACACAGGCGCTGGGAGGGAGTTTGTCCGGGGTGAAGCCCTTGGGAAAGGAGGAATTGACGGCCCAAATTAGGACACTTCAGAAAGATCCAACATATCCAAGTGTGCTGACAAATGTAAGCAAGTGTTACGCACAGCCCACCTTCATTATTCTAAGGAGTGCTGCAGTAGTCCACTAACCTTGCTGAAATACTCATGGGCCAGAATTTGGTCTAGAGTAAGGCGGTTACTCGGATTTTTCTGCAGGATCGCAGAGATCAACTTCTGTGCAGCTGGCGAGAGTGAAGGCGGGAGACTGTATCGCACCTCTTTGATAGATTTGTAGGTCTCTTTCAGGTCCAAGGTCTCAAAGGGTGGGTTTCCACACAGGAGCGTGTACCTGACCAGACAGAAACAGGAGGTCAAGCTTGCACAAAATGGGCTCTCCCCAAAGTACATTTTCCTCTTTGCTCTTGATAAATGTTTAATAATTAACCGAATAAAGCAGGAAATGGCAGCTACTTACATCACACAACCCAAAGACCAAACATCTGACTCAGTCCCATGTCCTTGGCGGTTTAACACTTCTGGTGCTAGGTAGTTCGGTGTTCCACAGATGGTTCTGGGAGCAGAATTGATCATCCTCTTAGCACATTTATATAGATGGATTGATAGCACCTTTCACAGAGAGGGAGACAAACTTACTTTTTTTGTTGCTCAGCGGTGTCCAGCTTCGCTGCCAGTCCAAAGTCTCCCAGTCTCAGTTCCATGTTCTCATTTATAAAGAAATTCCCTGCAAGAAAAACCATTATTTGTAGCCATTTGTAGATTACACAGATCAAGACTCAAGATTTTTATTTGCCATTTGTGCATGAGACCAGCAGCCCACGCACATTGGAATTCTTGTGCAAAGTTCTCCGAGTCAGGTTACATTTTTGATAAAGCAGAGAATAGAGCAATCTACTAGTAGTATACAATATATAAAATATAAAACAATATACAAAAGATATAAAAGGTATAAAGATTATATGCACAATTTCAGCTTAAAAATTGAATACCTAGTTTGAGGTCTCGGTGGAGAATGCCTTTATTGTGGAGATATTTGAGCCCAGAAATTATTTGGCGGAGGTAGTAGCGTACTTCAGGATCCACGAGGGTGTGCCGTGCTTTCCAAATGTGTGCCAAAGACTAGAACAGGAAATGGCAACACTCCGACTTAATTTCAGGGTCTTATTCATCAGTGCAGTACATGTTCTTACAGGCAAATTCACTACATGCTTCAAGGAAGCAGCTCACCTTTCTGCTGCAGAGCTCCAGGAAAATGTAGATGTTGTCTTGGTCTTCAAAATGATGGGAGAACTTCACCACATGTCTGTGCTGGAGGTTCTTATGAAGCTCGATTTCATTTGTTATCTAAGAAGTCAAACATACCAACCGTATGTGAAACATATGGTAGCACATGAGGAAGGAAACAATACATATATTCTGTTCATAAAACCTACTGATGTGCTGCTTTTTTTTTTTTTTACCTTGTCTCTCTGATGTGGCTTCGACACTCTGCTTTGTGGTATAACTTTCACAGCATATATTTTGTTGCTGGCCAGGTCTGTCATTTCATAGCAACGTGCAAAGCCCCCCTGAAACATAAGCAATTGAATAGCACTAGGTAAAGTAACTGACTGGCTTTAACATACATGTACAAGGCATCTGATTGTGTAGGTTCCAGCACATGAATGAGGCAATGACGTCTTTGTTTTCCCCCCATCCACCCAAACCCCACCTAAATAGATTTGATCATGACGCTGCACTTTCACACTGCGCACCCAAGATCACAGACAAATACACAGAAAAAGAGCCCCACGTCCTATTCAAGGCGTACAATGCAATGATCATTAGAGACAGAGGAAGCAGTGCGTGAAGCGGTGAAAAAATTAAATGAGGGAAGATTTCCAGAAGGAAGATCACCAGAAGCGATTAGCCATTTCAGCATCAGGATAGGGGTTAAGATATACAGCCACATTGCAATGATATAGATATAGATATATATATATGTATATATTTTTTTCCACACATACGTGTGCGAGTGTGGACAAGAAGAGAAGAGAAGAACCTTACCTTTCCCAAAAGCTTTCCTTTGGAGTAAGATTTTCCAGTTTTCGTGTCGACCACCACTTGCACCAATTCCGTCTTCGTCCGGCTGGGTTTGGACGGCTGGGAGACGTCCGCAGATGGCTTAAATAAATCCGGATTCATCGTGTGACATAAACGACGTTGCTCTGTTGTAAAACAAGCAGGGTCCATTCATTAAGCCTGCTCGAACGCCCTGGAAAATGGTATTTTGCGCCAATTCCCTCGCGTGCCCTCCTTTTAAGTTCAGCGCTAACAATACATGCCCAAACCACGAATTCCAGTAGTATATAAGCTCCCGGTGACGCAACAGCAAAGGGATGAGCGAAGCTGAAAAGAACGAACAGATTGGCTCAAGGACCGCCAATCAAGTGACGAAAGCCAAAGATGAAGCGCGTCTGAAATACTGAATGAAACCCCGCAGTGATGCAATCACAGTCTGATGAATATCAATGGCCGATCATGATTAAGGAATCTGGGCGTTGCTTTGGAAAATGTCCTTTTTCGTTGAACAAGGTAGCAAATGTGCTGGTTTCGTTGAAACAAGATAGTATTTTTGTTCATAGCTGGATAAAATATTCACCCCATATGTTGTCATTCTCCAAACTTTTTTTCTGTATAGCAGTTTGGTGGTTTCACATGACCAAGGTAAAAAGCACCGAGTTTTCAATTATTTTCATAGCATACGTTCATATGTCAGATTTGAACGAAACGATGTCTGCTAAACTGCTAGACCCCGGGATAGGCTCCGGCCCACGAACCAAGATAAGATTAAGCAGTTACAGAAAATGAATGAATAAATGAAAGTCTGCCAAAATCAAGAGATAAATAAGATACGTCCTTTGCCGCCCCCTGCTGGAATAATATTGTCATTCTTTCAAATATTGGGATATTGGGAAATGCATGCTACGCTGAAACAAAATGCCTTCCGTTCACAAGAATGGTCTTACACAACTACAAGCATAGTAACAGACCAACATCATGACTTTATCTGTTTTTGGGTCTGTACTGGCCAGTAGGTGTGTAATATTGCAAGATTTGGTATCAATTAATTAGTTAAAACCCAGGACTGAATTTGGTCAAAGTTATAAAAAAACTTTATTATCATAATAACTAACAATAACAATAACAAAATATTTTTAAATAAAGAAAGTATACAAAATGATAACTCCAATACAAAAATAAAATAAAATGTCTCCTCTTCAGTGTACTTCTTTTCAGGCTTTGAAAAAAATAGTAAAAAAAATAAATATTCGCAGAAGCCCCCTGTTTGAGGTGAAGAATTTCTCTTCTATCCGTTTCTGTAGCTCAGTGTTTTCTTTCAAATGATTTTTCATATGCTTCCATATATCTGTAGTGTTCACCGTAACTTACACCGTAACTTACAAACTTTTTAAAAATTAGACACCTCATTGTTGTTTTATTTTTGGCCTGAAAATATCGCCCCACGTCGCTCCTCTCTGTCTCTGCTGGTGTGTGTGACAGTACAACATAAAAACACAGGAGGTGGAAGAGCGAAGTGTGCTTCGTGCTGTGACTGGAGAAGCACTTTAAAAGCATTGAAACTAAAGTATCTATCTCATTACACAGGTATCAATCAATATCAATACCACTGTTAGTATCGACATTATCAATATTTGGATCAATCCGCCCACCACTAGTGGCCAATGTCATTTTTTGTGGTGGCAGCTAGCGGTGTACGATACTACAAGGTCTGAATCCTCCGCAGAGCTCTCCGTCGGGAGAGAGTGATTAGAGCGTTTGGACATTTTATCATTTCTTGTTTGAATGTTACCATTTTTCTAGACAATCTATTATTTTTTGGAATAACGCCCTAAGCCCATATGTTGCTGATGTGACACAATGCGGACACTCTCGGTTCTGTACAGATTATTTGTGTTGCACTTAATTTTTTTGCAAACGGGAACTTTCTATATAATATTGGTGATCCTGAACATGTCTCCAAGGCTACCGTACATAATTACCTTTAGCATTTCAAATCAACAAATTATTTCATTATAGCAACGGATACTAATTTGTGTTCTCTGCACTGTAAGGTTATATGTGATGCTGCCAACATTAACACCAATATGGAAGCCAAGTGGCCAGGCTCTGTTCATGACTCGACAAATGTACAATGCACACGAGTTAAAAATATGTTAAAATATATATAAAGGCCAATTGCAACAGGGACTTTTGAACTAAAGTGTATCCTTCTATATTAGGAGAGTTCGCAGGCTGCTTGCTTGGTGATAGGGGGTATCCGTGTTTACCCTATTTGCTTGCCCCTTACCGGGGCCCACAGCATCATTGCAGGAAAAGAGCCAGAGTTGAAAGGACTATAGGTATGATCAAGGCCCATTTCCAGTGCCTTCAAAGACTTAGGGCCACCCCAGAAAGGGCATGCGACATTACTGTAGAATGTATGACTCTTCACGACACAATTAGAGGAGAACACTGTCCTTCTGAATCATGTAATGATCCACACAATGAACATCTTGACCCTCCCACTGATGTAAGAGCAGTCAGAGACACCATATGCCAAAATAATTTCCTTCGACCCATTACCTCACAGTGTTAAAATAAGAATTAACAGAGTTTTTTGTCTTTATTAGTCGTCTGTATTTCCTGTACACAAAGTATTAAAAAGAATATTATGTTGTTCAAACACTTCAATAATTCATCCAACTTGCTTCACCCACCCTTAACTGATTGAACACACAGGAAATAGCATTGACATTCATAGTACATGCCTACTTAGGTTGGTTGTAAATCAGTGCTGAGAATCTTACTGAGGAAAGGTTTGTCCAACCTTGAGAGGAACCAGACTCAATCAGGGAACCCATTCTCATTTAGGTGATAACAGATACAGATTATATAACATCATGTGTGATCTGCAGCTGAAGGTTCAATATAACAGAAGTTCTTTAAGTTAACATGAAGTCCAGATCAGCATAGGGATGAGTCAGCGGGTGCAAAAGGTAGATGGGGTATGAATCACTGGAAGCACGGTTTATTTCTAATATACCGTTAAAGCACTATTTTTTATATAATGTGAAAAAAAATAGTTGCCCTTTGCACTGAGTACAGTTGAGTACAATTTATGGTGAATGGAGGAATAGAAATGCGTCAAGCTTTTGTTTAATACAGTTATATATTGTACCAATGAAGTTTTTTAATGTGCAAGAACAGTGGATAAACCCATTTTAGATACAACCATTTTAAAATTGATTATTTAAAGGCGTATACATCATAGAGCACATCCATTCATTTAGTTAAGATTAAAAATGTGCTTAGTATAGCATCTGGAGATTTCTCAGTATTGCAAATTCTCTGTCCTGCAGATATTGATGCTCCGACTAACCTGGTTGCCCAGGAGGTTACAGAGAACTCTGCAACGTTGGTATGGGACAGGGTTCGTGCTGAGATTGATGGCTATATGCTGACCTACAGCTCAGCAGAGGGCACCAGCCCAGAGATTCAAGTAGGAGCAGAAGCTACTTCCCACCAGCTGGCTTCTCTGAAACCTGGTGTCCTGTACACCTTCTTCATCTGGGCCTACAAGGGCTCACGCTCCAGCAGAAAGAGCTCTACAGAGGCTGAGATGGGTAAGCTGTTCCTTTCATGGCCCAGGGCACCAGAATTTGGCCTCTCTGTTTTTATTTCCTCCTCTCAAACACTCCCCTGGGGGAATTCCTTCATAGGCCTTTCATCTCCCTGGCCCCTGGATGAATAGGACTTCCCATCTCTTTCAGTGGCTTTCTTGTTTTATTTTTCAACTCATATGGTTATGAAACCTCATGATTTGTACTCTTCTAAAATAGTTCCACTTTCTTCTGTTCCTAACTGTGTACTAACTGTGCTGTTGTCAATGACTGCATAATTTAATTGCCTGCACGGTAGTAGTGAAGTAGTGAAAAAAATCAGCAAAATGGTAAAATAACTTTTCAGCATCAATTGCCATTAAAATATAGCATTGGAAGTTAATGGTAAATATCTGTAGAGAAGAATGATGCCACCTCTCAAGTGCTGTGGCTCCTGTCTGTAAAATAGATGGGTTTAAATGCATTAACAGCTGGGTGAGTCCCAGGAAACCCAAATTTGTTGGCTCAAATCTGTATTGTACATATTATGGTATATATTTATTTCTTTCAGGTAACATTAGTATAGACCAATAAGGCCTACATATATCAGGCACATGATCTTTAGTATGAGAATTAAGCTATATGGTACAAAGACCAGATTAGCTGAAAAAAGTAGCTGACCCTTCTGTGGGCCCCTATTGGAACTTGGAAGGAAAACGAATGAAACAGACGTTGACCGGCCCCATAACTCAAATGGTGGTACGGTTCATGGATGTTGTGATCTGAGAAGAGGGAATAGGGGCCCTTGAGGTGCAGAACCTCTCTGTATTTTTTTCTTTCCTTTTCCTTCCACATGCCTGTTTAATGGAACAAGCGTATGTGGCAATAACCCTCACACAAAACTGGTGGACAACACTAATTCAGTGCTAAGCTACTTTGCACCATGCTGTGTGTTTGAATTTTTTTATCCTTTTTTTATTTTTGAAAGGAAGTGTTTAAATGAAAATGGCCCATAGATGCACTGCTTTTCAGTGTGTTTGGCAATTAGAAAGGAAAGGTTTTGGAAAGGAGTTTCCATTTCCATTTCCATAGACAAATCAGCTTTTTGGGCAGTTTTTTCTTCTTGTTATGAATGGTCATGGGCTTCAGTCTGTCTAACTTAACAGTGAAAGGTTATGGATCCAAATTACCCAATTGTAGAAGTTACAGTTCAACTTCAGCAGATTAGCCTGCAATGGTAATGTGAAAGTTTATGCACTGACACAGTCCAGTTATGATATAAAGAGATTAAAAACTGGTTTAATGTCTAGTTAAAATATCCAATATTTTTTATTTTGAGATATAAAAATAAGCAAAATTATTTACAGTTGGTAAAAATATATTTACTAAATAAAATAACTTACAGCAAGGCAAGAACAACTATAAATGGGATGAAGGGCAATGAAATTCCATGTTTGACCTATTCGTCTTGATAGTTTACCTGGTCGGATACTGAGGCTTGCAGTATTTTATACTTTGTTTTTGTTCCGAAAACAAAGAATGACCATATATTATTACCATACATAAATGGTTGTATATGTTTAAATTTAAAAGGAATTTGATGTAATCTACTTTGTCAGAAATCTCAACAATTTTGTCAAAAAACAACAATTGCTTTGTTTGTTGGCATTTAATGGTACAGCAAAAAGATTCCTAGATAATCACCCTGTGCCTGATTATTACTTAGATTAGCTTAATTGAATCTCAGCTCCACTGCTGAGCTATTAAATGGTGCATGCTACTAATGTAGCTCTGTAGTGCATAAATGACTTTTTAGAATTAGATACTCCTTTTAAACTCTTGGCCCCAAAGTGGGCAGACAGACTTGGAGCTGGTGTTGCAGAACAGAATGGAAGCAAATGTGTATGACTAAATGTTGAACAGCCGCTCTGGGATGACTCTCGTGGACAGACAGCACCTCCTACAGGCTCATTGGTCCAAAGGCTGGAATTGTCTTCGCACTGTACTTCTGGTTATGTAATCCAAGCTGGCAACCAGCATTTTAAGTTCATAAACATAAAGGGCCTGTTTCCCATTCATGGCTTAAAATAAACCAGGACTAGGCTACTTACATTAATCCACACTAAACAACCAACTTCCTGAGTAATTTTAGATTTATTCGTTCTAGACTACAGAGCCTTAATCAAGGACACATTAGATCATTTTTTGGAACACCAATTAAATTAGTGGCATGCACATGTGGCTAAGGTGAGGTTGCTATAAAACCTGTTATGGCATACTTGCAATTCATTAGTATTAGTGTGGAACAGGAGTCACTACACTTAACCAAAAACAGATAAAGGCAAAAAAAGAACATGCTCAGTGAAGTGCGCTGGGATTACGCAAACCCAGCAACCCTTGGAAAGTTTTCCAGATGACCATTTGGACAATTCAGGTGAGGAATCTTTCCAATAATATATTACAAAGAAGTCATGTTAATGACTTCAAAACCCAGACCCGCCCGAAAGAGCCATAATAACAGTGTAAGGAAGGCAGTACCCCCAAATTATGGAGGGGTAATTCACACTCTTGGAGAACCGTGTCACAATGGAAACCACTCCTAAAATTGGAGTTAACAGTGTTTTAATTCTTGGAGACGCATTAATGGAATTTTTTTGAATGAAGACGTTGCTGATCTCATGCTTTGGCATTGTTTTTTGCAGAAATTGATGCTCCTAAGGGTCTGAAGGCCACTGATGTCAAGACAGACTCAGCAGTCTTAACCTGGAAAGCTCCTCAGGCTCGCATTGAAGGCTACATCCTTACCTACAGGCCTGAGGATGGTAGCGTGCAGGTATGTTCTGAATGTTCAGGTATTTGACTGTTTTACGAGCTGTTAGCTTTAGGTACGCTGATCAGCAACACATTTGGACATTTGGATACTTTGCAAATCCCAACACTGTGTGCAACTTGCAGTACTGTGCAAGTACTAATACTAGTACTATTTTTAGGCAATAAAGGAAATAGTTTGAATGTATTATGGCAGTTCCTCCAGTAAGAACACTCTACATCATTAGGATAAAAATACATAATCATAAAAAATTGTAAATTGCACACTTTTTACAAAAGTTATTCATTTGTTGGTTAGAAGAACCTGCCTGGCTGCACCCTGTACTTTGCGTTGTGTAAATCATTTGTAACCAAAATCATGTAGCAAGAAGTCCACTAGACTGCACATTATAGTTACCGTAATGTTAAAGCTTGTTGCCTTCAAATAAAATCCCCCTTTCATGTGTGTAAATACATAGGAAGTGAATTATAGTGTTTGTTAAATGTTTTTGTTAATCATATTTTTTTTTTAATTATGTTTTTGAACTCAGACTGCTGAGAAGAAGTTTACTGTAGGAGAGACCAGAGACACCCTCTCTGGTTTAGAGATGGGGAAGAAGTATATTGTCACCCTCCTAGCCTACAGAGGCTCAAAAAGGAGTAAAGTGGTGGAGACCATATTCAGTACCGGTATAGTAAACCATCTGCATTATTTATGGTATCTCAGTAGTTGTTGACAATTAAGCGAAAGCTTAATTGCATCCATCGATAGTATGCTAATACCGTCACAGTTTGTAATGTTGTGTTTGACCACTATGGGCTAGTTTCCTGGACACAGATTTGGCTTAACTTTGTACCTAGTTGCAGTAACCAGTGGGAATTCACCACTGACAAACCGTATTAGTCTGTGCTTAAGATTAATCATTGGGGGAAAGTGGTTGTTTATGTATTTAATAGATGTATATTAGTTCATTTTTTTTCTGTGTCATTTCATCATCTAATGCTGTTTTGGGTCTTTACAGTGGGAATAGCTTATCCCTTCCCAATGGACTGCACACAGATAAAGAAGAATGGCAACATGGACAGTGGGGTTTATACAATATATGTGGCCAGCAACCGCAGCAGACCAGTGCAAGTGTTTTGCGACATGACGACAGATGGCGGTGGCTGGGTTGTAAGTAAACTGTCATAACTGAATCCCAGTTCAAGTTCACTAGAGTATGACTTTTATGGAATATAGCTCATCAATTTCAGCATGAACTACTTTAGCTGCAGATGTAGAGGCAGTTTCCAACCACTGCCCATACTACGTGGATTAAATGACTGACACATCACTGTGCACTATTGTATTTATGATGGGGGTTGAATAAATATTGATTTTTTTTATTAACTGGTCAGTCAAGCCACTGTTGTATAGAAGTGTTCTTGTACTTCAGGTGTCAGTGTAGTATTCTGCATGTATTTTTGTTCTAGTTTTGTTCTATTTCAGATAGTTTTAGGCTCAGGAAGAATTTTGTTCTGTTCACACTGTGTGCTGTGGTGTGTTCAAGTATAACAGAATGGTCACTTTCACTACTTCATACTTTTCTATATTATATATCAGAATGACAAAATATTACATCAGAACTTCTTGTATTTGAATGAAACAAATCTGTGGGTCTGTTTTTTAATCCAGGTTATTCAAAGACGTAACAGTGGCAGACTCGACTTCATGAAGCGCTGGAAGCAGTACACACAAGGATTTGGGGAACTGACCGATGAATTCTGGCTTGGTACATGTTGGACATTGCATTACAAATGCATTTGTTACATACACTCACAAGCCACAACCTTAGAAACTCTTATATGGTGTTTATATAGGCTGGTTTAGATGTGACGACACTATCTATGACTTTATATACAGGCCATCTATTGCCCTATGCAGTGTTAGTATTGGTCACAATCAACTTAGCAGTGACATGACAAAGATGTGTGTCCGATCCACTGCCTTGACAATATCACTCCTGTGCTTAGTGGGGAAGTTGGGGTATTCTGTAAATACAGCAAAACTATAAAAGTGCTGTTTTCATGTTCTGTTTAGACAGATGTTTGGCTGGTGTCAATTAGTGGTGGGCCGTTATCGGCGTTAACATGCTGCGTTAATGTGAGACTCTTAACGGGCGATAATAAAAAAAAATTGCCGTTAATCTATTCACAAAGTTGGGGTGGGAGCTGGGTCTATACTACGCAAGCTATGATGACTTTCACCTTGATATTTTAGCACGGATTTACTCTCTTTCTGTCTGTCTGTCTGTCTGTCTGTCTCTCTGGCTCTGTCTCGTTCGTGACTTTTCCGGATCGCGCCCATTTTAAACCTGTCTCGCTCTCTCTCCTGTGCGCGCGCTCTCTCTGTGCCTCTCTCTCTCGCTCTCTCTCACTGTCTCTCTCGCTCTCTCTTACTCTCTCTCTCGTTCGTGACTTTTCCGGAGTGTGGATCATCTCTCTCCCTTGCTCTCTTTGTCTCTGTCTCTCTCTTGCACGCTCTCCCTGTCTCTTTCTCTTGTTCGTGACTTTTCCGGAGCGCGGATCGTATCTCTCTCTCCCTCTGTCCCTGTATCTCTCTCTCTCTCTCTTACACTCTCTCTCTCTTGCTCTCTCTTACTCTTTCTCTCTGTCTTTCTCTCTCGCTCTCTCTCACTCTCTCTTACTCTCTCTGTCTCTCTCTTGTTCCTGACATTTCCGTATTTAAACCCTGGGTTTATGTTTACATTTTCTTTAAGGGTAATGTTTTAAACCGAGTTCAGAATGGAATTAAAGTTATTTGGGAGAACATTTGGAGGCATATTTATGGAATATTTTGGGGGGGGGCTTCAGCCCTTCGGCAAAATTCAAATGAGCCATTTTAATCCACATTACTCTAGATTAATTCCATTTTATTACAATGAGATTAATCTAGATTCAAAAAATAATCTATACCCACCTCTAGTGTCAATATCCTCACATCATTCCTCAGAGCAGAAGTGAAGCACATTTTGATGTCTATTGTACTGACAATGTCAGCTGTCCTGATTTGTGCTGTTGTTTTGTATAGGCTTGGAGAAAATCCGTGAGCTAACTGACACTTCAACAAATGAAGTGCGCTTTGACCTTGGACTGGGAAATGAACGTGCCTATGCTGTCTACGATGACTTCAAACTGGGAACAGCCAAGCAGAAGTTTAAGCTGACTATTGGCAAATATAGTGCAGGAAGTGCAGGTAGGATGGACAGATGGACAGATGCACACAATGTGTTCTTTAAGAGCACAGAAACAACATTTTTAGTGAATTCAGCTACTTTATGGTGCACCTATTGCTGATACAGACATTAAACTGCACAGAGCTTGAATAATCAATATTTGTTTGTTTGCCCAGGTGATGCCATGACCTACCACCAGGGTAGGCCCTTCTCCACAGTAGACTCTGACAATGACATTGCCCTGGGGAACTGTGCACTTACTCACCGCGGAGCCTGGTGGTACAAGAACTGCCACCTAGCCAACTTGAATGGCAAATTTGGAGACAACAGGCACAGCATGGTAAGATATTACCACTTGTCTATAGTAGGGCTGGGCGGTTAAATGAAAAGTAATCGAAATCGACATTCAGACCCTATAATCGATCAAATTTTTCCAAGTCGATTATTTAGATGGATTAGGTGGGGTTGGTTAGGTGTTGAAGTATAGGTTTGACAAAGGTAGATCTTCAGGAGCATGGCTGGTTTGCACTGAAGGATGGTCTTCTTTCATAATTTTCTTTTGCGCAAAAATAACTAAAGTGTTAGTTCTAGCATTAAATTGGCTTCTGTACCGTATGTGTTAATTTTAACACAATTTTCTATGTCTTCTTTGCAAATGCATTGTAACGCTCATCAGAAGGAGTCATCAAAGCAGTAACACTTGTGGAGCTCAGAAGGAAACGTCTAATTATTTTGAAGGATAGCAGTATTCTGAATCCATCAACATGTATACACTGACTAAACTTGCCAAAACCTTCAGCCAATATCATTCTCTTATTGTGTTTAAATGATTAGTCTGCAAACACTAAAGAGGAGTTAATGTCTGGGCTCTCTGCTATAGTAGTGGAAACTAAATGGAAACTGTGTGTAAACTCAGAGGGTATGGAAGTTTCCATATTTAAAACAGCATTTTCTTGTTTCCTTATTTAAATAAACATGCCAGAAAGGGCACCATGTTTGCTGGCCCATGGAACCTTCTAATCAATCCAATGCGTAAATGTGAAGAACCTTCTCACGGTTTTCCATTCTTTCATCAGCAAACAATACTACACCTTACAAAAATGGTACAAAAATGCACATTTTTTGTAGCAGCAGATATATTGCGCTCCTCCAAACAATCAATACACATACAATATATATTTTGTAGTTATTTAAAAAAACGAATGTTAGTCTTTTGTACCACTTTTTATTTATTTATTTTTTTAACCTGTCGTGTCTGGCATCTTAGCAAACAGATCATGAAGCTGGGGGCCTTGGTGTGCCAGACAACTTTGCTTTGCCAAGTGGGGCTTGAAAGTGTATGCCCCTCTTGTGATCTGAATTTTTGATTAATTATTTAGATTAAATTAAGCCAAATCAGACAGGGGTACACTTTACTGCTTCAGTATTTTTGTTTAGTAGCATGCCTTCCTTGCTGTACATCAAGGTTCTGGTATCCTGATAAACCTACTTTGAATAATATGCAGAATATTCAAATATATGTCCAGTCATGTTTTTAGTACACATATATACTTCCTGACTTGCTTAATTAAATTGCTGGTGTATAGTATTGCTCATCTGTTGATGCATTTGGTTTAGTGATTCTCTAGCCCTTAATAATCCATTTCTGACCACCACTCTTAGGGAGAATGAACAACTGACCCAAAAATACATGGTAACCCAAGGTACTGTGGGGAACCCTTAGAGTGGATGTAATGTGATCAATTTTGTAGCAACAGGCTACGTTCAGTATTTGTAAACGTGCAGTGCACCAATACAGCAAATCTTCATGACTTGAAGTGTACAGATGTTATATGGGTCACCCAGTAGTCATTTTTTTCTATCACAGAGAGGTTATGCCGCACTTTTGACTCTTAACTGTGTTTACCAGGGGGTCAACTGGGAGCCGTGGAAAGGCCACCTCATGTCCCTGGATTTCACTGAGATAAAGATCCGTTCTAAAGGTGTGACCAGCCGAAAGAAGAGATCAGTCAAGAGGCAGGTAGCTGCCTAATGGTCACCGCAAGGCAAAGCAAAACCAAAAAATAATACAAAAAAAATTACTGAAGAGTGACTAATTAAACGCATCTTGTAGTTTCTCATTCTAATACAGCACTTTTTCAAACCTGGGTGAGAATTTCTTATTGTTGTAAGGTTATGTGTTGTAATGTTGTACATCTGGATGTGTTCTGTAGTTGTGTTATAATTGGTGGACCCATTAGTGCCACATGCTCCAACAAAAATAAAGGTATTTGAAATAAAGTATACTTGATGTTCATAATCACATTGAATAGTTTACAAGTCTATACCTCAAAAACATTGAAACATTTTGAGAAGTGTATCAGACAGCAAGAACCTACTGATAGACTCAGAAAGGCACCTTTACCGAGTATTAAACTGTAAGTGTATGTGATGGTTACATATCTAATACTCTGATAAAGGTATATTTATAAACTCTTCACACTTTCTAATGAGTTTTTTTTATGTGGTTAATTTTAATGTCCAGAACTAATTATTCAACATGAGCACCTGCCCTCAATGGGACTGGATTGGGTGTGAAGGGGGGCTAACATCGCTCATGTTGATGTTTTATACAAATTATTTAAAGGATATTTTAGACGAGGAGTGCGCAAGCAAATGGTTGTTCAGTATTCAAAACGTTCTTACCTTTAACGCTTATTTTTTTTAATTGTATAAAATGTATAAAAATGCATGTTTAGTCATTACATTCAGTAAACATTAAATTACTTTTATATATGATGAACTTGTGGGATTAGTTTTTTTATGTATTTCTTTACTGTATTCGTGTCAAATTCACACAAACTACCTGTTCTATTCCCCACAGATATCTCTAGATGCATCAAATGTGAGCACACCTTTTAGTAAAATTAAAATGTGGATTGAGTGTATATTTTGTATATTTGTGTATTTTATGTGTAACCTTTTACTCAAGGGCCTAACTAGGTAGTTAGGAACACTAAGAAAACAGGTTACAGGGTCTTGTCTTTTTAATCCAGGTAAGAGCTGTAGTCTGCAGCAAGTAAAAGTTGGCATTGTTTCACATTAGCATAGTAGTGTGCTACTACTATAAAGTAAGTGAAGCTGGCTCAGAATTAAAGTTGCCAACTGTATTAGGGCGGAATTTCTAATGTATCTTTTCCATGAGATGCAAAAAAACACACCATAAAGCAAAAAACCTCTGTGTTAAGGCTCCTTTAAGTTAATATGATTAAAATGATGTTTTGGGGGGTGAAGTTGTACACAACACACTGTTAATGAGCAAAATCTAGATGTGCTGAGACCAAATTAATGGGAAGGACAATTCATTGCCCTCTAAACATTAAACTTCTGCTAAGGTTATTGTGTGGCAATATTTTTACCGTTAATGGTCCACCACAGAACCATATGCTGATATGCTTTTTTCCATAAATATGACCATGTCTTAGGCTAGGCTATGTGGTTGTAACCATCTCTGGTGTACATCCGGGTCTGTATATCCAACCAGAGTAACGTATCATGCTGGTATAACTTTTTTTGGTTTGAACTTGTTTTTACTTAAAGTAGACTAAGAACAGTTACATTTTTTTAAATTATATTGTTTATTTTTTAGGTTTAACTTGTGAAAAGGAGTTCAATCAGGTCACACACAGCTTCAATAAGCTAGGAGTTCATGCAAAGGAGTTACAAGGTTGAATAAAACTATTGAGAAATCATACAAGAAAAGCCAGTCATTTGAGTTTGTAGAAAAGTTACAGTGCATACAAATTGTTCTATCCAGTTGTTATGGAAATTCAAGCTTAATTAAAAGTACAATTGCAGTGATCAGTTACATAATTTCAAAATGCACCCGCGGTCTCGTTCTTGTGAGCCCAATATTTGGAATTGTCTCGTGAACTGAGCTGAGCATTTCATCACACTCCTAATAGGAAATACTTGTATCATGTAATACACAAAACTATTAATGAGGTGTGAACAAGACGCATAGAGAAATGTCCTACAGATTCTGGATCACATGCTTGTAATTCAAGCAGCATTCGAGCAAAAATATTCATCTAGTTTTCAGACCCAATGATCCCACTCTCCTCTCAGCGGTGGATTGCATGACTGTTTTCAGTATGCTTCATCAATGTTTCCTCTCATCTTCTCTCACTGTTATATGAACCAGAGCAGGCATTGAACAAGGCCCTGTTTGTTTGGGTGAAGGGAGCTGGGACATGAGTATATTACTGCCTTTTTGTGGGAATAAATATATTTTTTCTGGATGTTTTTACACAAGGGGACTAATCACTTAGTACTTGAAAGTTAAATTTAATTTTATTCATGCAGCATTTTTTACAACCAAGTTGACACAAAGCAGTTTTTTCAGAGTTCAGTGTGGTCAGCTTCTGTATTGCCCGGTAAGGAGCCAATCACCTGAATTTTAGGAAACACTAATACGTTTCCAACAAGCCTGCATGTCTTTGTTGGACTTGCACTGCAGCACAGATTTGTGCCCTTCATAGTCTTGCATGATGATCATACATTGTTCCTCTGTGAAATACTGTGAGCGCGCCGTGATTTGAAATGGTGACTTGCGCTGATCGTGATCAGATCGTGATCAGTTCACGTCGATTTAACTAATCAACGCCTTATTGTGCTTCGTAGTACCGATTCATGGGACAGCCGTGATTTGTCAAGTGCAACTTCACAATTAACCATCGAGTTAAGTCAGACTTAAGCTGTGCACATACAAGTGCACTTGTTCACTCATTCACTCGTTTACTATATAGTGTTTGCTATCTAGAGGGCTAACTAGTGAACAAGGGGAGGTGACGCTTAGTTAATTTCAGACACTCGGGGTGTTACGTTTTTACTAACAGTTGCTTAAATAGTGCGCCGGATCTTGGCAATATATCTCTGCTGCATAAACACACGTCTCGTCTCTCTAGTTCAGACGCAGCCCACAGAGGAGGCGGGGTCTCATGTGCGGGGGCGGGGTCTGGTGTGCGGGCTGTGGTACGCGATCCGGGCCGGCAGAAAGGAGTCTGCGCCGAGTCAAAATTAGCTGGCCGGTCCAAACTTCTCATCAGCCCACCGGGCAAATGAACGAGTGAACAAGTGCACTTTTCGGACAAAGCTTGAATCTCCTCCATTTGAAGCCCCACTTTCCCCCGGTGTGTCCTCCCCCTGACTTTTGCGCGCTAAAAGTAGTTAAGTTAGTTAAGCGCTCTTCATAGTATAGGCCCATGGTTGGACCAGGATTAACCCACTGCGTAAGTTGCCATAGCAACATACCTCATTTTTTCCCCAAAATTTTTAATTCAAATGAGAGTTACATCAGTTTCAAAAGAACTCGTTTGAGGAAAAAAGCTTAAATTTAGAACCTTGCAACAGTTACAACATGGCAATAAAATAAAATAAACTAAGAGAAAAAAAAATAAAAGTCATCAAAAGTAATATTTACAGGGGTTGACATCTTAACATTATGCTTCACATGTGATTGATACACTGGACTGTAACTCAAAAAGCAAGGAACTCAATATAGCTCATTTATAGACTGTTTATTTTCCACTAGCACTTTTAGAGATGTTTTATGTTGGGGTTTTTTTTAACTATTTTTTAAAAATAGTTTATGTTAGGCTTGCTGTTTTTCCATTTATTCTTATGTATTTATGTATATATGGTATTTTCCCATGACTAAAATAATGTTCACCATTTTGGCATGTTTCATAGTACAGGTTAGTCATGAAGTTACGCCTCACATGATCAAGTTCCTCACTTAGTGAGATAAGCCAGTAATTTCTCTTCGTAGTACAGGCCCCCGGTGCAGAGGAGCTCCAGGAATGCATGTTCTGGGTTGCTAGGCACCTGACATGTCCACCTGTCCTAAGTCAGTAATCAATGATTGTCCTTGTTGTGTGACTGGTTTAAAACCCGGCTTAACCTGAGATTCGTTGCGTGGTCACCCACTTTCACGGATGATCTGCTGAGGCACACTTTGTTATAGAACTTTTAAAAGAAACTATCATTCTGGTGTTTGCTGTGGGTTCTGATAAGAAACTGAATTGCTCTAGTGTGTTCTGTGAGCTTGGCTGTGGACGAGGAAACAATCTGGCCCTTTAGAGACTGGAAACAAGAGGAGGATCAAGGGCGTGCTGATAAGGGTCAGCTAAACGTGGGGATCTAACTTAGACTTGTGTCGATTCTTCCCTTCTCTCTCCTCCTCTCTTTCTGTAATCATTACAGGCGTGACTCCAAGAGCTCCAGCCCCACAGGAAGCCTGTCCTGAGGTCTGTTGAAGAATCTATTAAAGAAAACCTAATCTTAATCTTAAATCACCATGCTGCCTGCTGCTGTGTCTTTTCATGACAGCGAGGAACCAAGGCATTTTTACTAGATTTTTACCCCTTATATTTTATGCTGGGTAGAGGATCTATCAACAATTTAACCACAAATACGGAAGTATGGAAATGAACAATATGCAAATGTTAGAAAAAAGTGTGATAAATCTGTATAAGTCTGAAAGCTGAAGTGCCTATGTAACACACTGGGGCTTTGGGTAGTGATGCGAGGTGATAATAAGCTCCAGCCTTGTTTAAATCATTACAGTGAAATACAAATTCAAAATATAAAAATATGTGGTTCAAACTCAAAGTATTTTGAGGGTCCATTCAGCCTAGCTAAACTTGTTTAGAATTACAACTGAACTTTGTAATTCCAAATGACAAATTGTTTTAAAACTACTGTAAAAGGGAACAAAATGTAGAAAAGAAGTTTGTGCTTCTGCCTTCGCCAAAAAGGTTATGTAGAACATTACACTGTGGATCCCTGATCCTGTGGCTCACACATTAAACAGATTAAATTATCTGCATTAAGATCAGATGCAGTGTTTATACAAGGCAAATGGAATGATGTCACACTCAAACAGGTGTGAAGAATTCTAGAAAGCTTCAAAACATACTGCTTTACATTGTACTGAATAGATACATTTTCAGAGCCTTTCATGCATTTCAAAGAAATTCTTTGTTAGCAGCATTGCTTAGAAAAACAAATTATGAATCCTCTTCCACAGGAGTTGGCACACACATGTAAATGCACATGTGTATTTAATTTGGCTTGACCGCAACTTAGTTTAACAAAGGTCATCAAAACGAGTCAAATTGGTTGGGTGTCAAGTTTCCCCCTTGATTAGGAAAGTCAAAGTCAGCCGCTATCTACCCCATGGTGAGGGCCACTCTATCTGGAGTCATAGGCTCTGTCTTGACTGAAATCCACAAGTCCTCCTCTGTCTGGACTCCATTCTTCTTGAACTTCTTTTTCTTATTTTCTGCCCGGTTGCTCGTGACCATGCTGCCATCACTGCAGGAACAGGATGAGCCTCTGCCTGCAGGGTGACAGCAGCAACAGTGGCAACACACTACCAGAGTAGTGAAGAAAACAACCAAAGGAAGAGTGAGCAGCACCACAAGACAAACCGTATTGTAGATGCTCTCGTTGTGC
Source organism: Brachypetersius altus (assembly GCA_037974465.1). Lineage (NCBI taxonomy): Eukaryota > Metazoa > Chordata > Actinopteri > Characiformes > Alestidae > Brachypetersius > Brachypetersius altus. The sequence continues at coordinate 8,566,489 of JBBPDB010000108.1, forward strand.
TTGGTGGTTGCAAGACCCCACAAGTCATTAAAAAAATCATTGATTTGCTCCATGGTTCAAGCTGGCTTGGAAAAGTTCCTCTACTCCCAGGGGAGATCATCTAAAGATCAAATCCAAAATAGCCACTGTAGCAAAGGCCAGTTGTATGAACAAGAGGTGATTAATGCCCTGAGTTTACCACTTGTCCAGTGGGGTAAGGAGGTAGGGGGAGGAGGTTCACAATCAGTATATCTCAACTCTTAGACTAACTCGAATTCTACTTGTAGACTCCACCGCTCAGTTCAGCTCCTCTAATGTACTGGAACATCAGATACAAGCCAGCTCTATTAAATGAAGAACAGAACATGATTAGATTCTTTCTGGTAAATGGCCAGTTCACCAAAGGAAATTAAGATATTACTTGTAGACAATCACTTACTCACTTTCAGCTCATGTAGAGGAACTTCCTATCCTGAAGAAAAATCAACCAGTTAACAAGATTTGGAGAGTCACGTGATCTATCCATATCTGCCTAATCCAGAACTACATGTCCACAAGGGTTCAAGACAAATAGTTTGTTTACAAGAAACTTGCTTTTGAAATCCAGGGTTTTTGATGATTCATATCTTGCAATAGGAAAGGCAGCTGATAGCTTGCTTTGGGTCCAGCTAAGTATTGCTTCCTCTGGCAGCTTCGGCTCTATTTTAGTCCCTCCTGTTTTGACTCTCCCTGAAGTGACATGTCTGCAGAGAGAGGGCGAGAGTGAGAGAGAGGGTGAATCAGAGTTTCTCTTGTGTCTTCCTCTCTCTGTAAGTGTCTTATTTAGACTGATTCTCATTCAAATAGCAGGAGCTCTAGTCTGAGCACTCTGCTAAGGGAGGTTAAGCAGACCAAACTTCTTTGCTGGAACACGTTAATAAGGAGGCATGAATAGTAAGTGAGACAATCGTGAGCTCTGGTTCATTGATGGAAGGTCATGAAATTGGATTGTCTTGTGTGGTTTTCAGGAAGGGGGCAGGGACAATGTGTAATCAGTTTTTTTCTAGGTAACACATTGTAATAAAGTATAATTATTCGGCACACTTTTTTCCCAACTGAGGCTGCAGCACTGAGGGTGGTGCATGTTTTTGGCTCTGCAGAGCATATGGTGTGACAAACCAACATCCTGCCTTCCATTACAAAACAGGAAACCACTTTCGAAATGCTTTCACACCTTCGAATCATTTTGTATGTAATCATTTCTAATTTTGTTGTTAACAAATGTATTTCATATCAGTTACAGTTGTACTTTAACATGCTTTTAAACTATAAACAAAACAGCAACTTTCATTCAGTTATTGATCTGCTCTCCACAATAATAACAACACATTTATCACTTGATATTTGATGTAATCTGATAACCGATTTTGCAAGATAAGACATATGCATCCTTATGACAACTTTTAGTTTCCCTTAGACAGTGCTTTAGAACAAACAATAGGCTGTATCAATGTAAAATGCTGTCAACTGTTTCACACAAGCAATTTTCCGTAACAAAGCTCATTTGAGTTACTCAAGAATGGTAAACAGAAAAACTCTGTGAACTGTGCTCAAAACCAGGATGGGCCTTAAAATGCACTCATGATGTTTTTCACACCTATTTTTTAAACTATTTTTTAAACTTGAAAACTATTTCAAGAACATGACCATGTTTGTGCTTCCAAAACAACATCCTTACACAATTTTTGTTTTTTTAAAATTAATTTATCTTTTTCCTAGACTTTTTCCTAGACTTTCCTAAACTCTTGCTTGGTTTTTGTATGTGATCATTTCATCCTCTTGACTACCTAACTTTGGTTTTCACCTAGTACCAAAAGGAGATATTACAATGAGATAGTAAAATGTGATAGTACAATTTAGGATAATGATGTGGAAAGTTAATGGTAAGAGAATGTATATTTAAATTAGTTAACAATTACGAATTCCACAGAATGTGACCATTCTCACGAACGTTTCCAAATGAGCCACTCTGTTAAGTGTAATCAAATTGCTTTTGTATAGAGATGTGGAAAGTAATGGAAAGAGAGTGTGCATTTAAATTAGTAAACAATTACTAATTTTGCTGAATGTGACAATTACAGCCATTCATCAAGTCCCAGGAAGCCCCAACAGTATCCAAGCTCTGACCTTATTGCCTCTGTACAGAGAAGATCTGGAGGTTTTCCATCTCGTCACATAACCAAAACACCACGCATAATTCTTTCTTCATCCACAGCTGCGCCTAAGTGGGTTAGGTCCAGAGTTGGCAGATTTCTCACCCTTGCAAGGCTACTGAATGCAAGAAAGCTCTGTGTCTAACTCTCTCCTTCGCCTTGCATTCTTGTGGGCACATTATAAGCTCAACTCAGCCATGATGTCACAGGAGAAAGGAGGGAGGGGTGAAAGGGGCTAGACTGTGGGATCGTGTGCAAGCCTACAAGCATAAACCTGTGTGACTGAGAATAATACAGATATATGTTTTTTGCGATTGAAAAGAAACTGGAAGAACTGAAATAGAAAAGCTATCAAATATGTAAGACCAAAAATTATTGAGGATATGCCAACCTGACTACCTACTTTACTATTGTGTATTTATTTAGTCCCTGAGAATTTAAGCTCTTTGCTTAAATCTTTATCTCTTTGCTTCATTTTTACTGGAAATGAATATATTTTCAGCTGCAGACTAATTTTAACTTCAACATCAGAATGAGCTGAATGATTATTTAACCTAAATATTGCTAGACCGGGGTAGGGAAAGACGCACGGATGTGACCACAGTAGAATCCACAGAGTTTTAATGTTGCTTCAGCAAAACCAAAAAACAAAACAAAACAGGCTTTCATTCAGCAACAGAAAACATCTCTGTATGTTAACTTCATTTGATACAACTTTGTCCAGCGTAGGGCAGAGTGCATGAGACCAACCGCAACAGATACGTTTATTAGGAAGACACGGTTCCTTTTCTCCACTCGAGCTTTGCCAGCTTCAGTCTGCAAAACACAATCTCAATTAACCCATTTCCTCTGAGCAAGAATCACTCAGAGTTCGCAGCTTAGGGGATACTGCTTCAACTTGGTTTTCTGGAACTAGGAGTCTTCTCTGAAGACAGTCCATGGTAATAGTGTCCACACGAAGACTACCTTGATCGCCTGGGATTTAAACACACAGACCTTCTCAAACAACCAATTATACGACGCAGACACTTAAGTTTCATTAGAGCTTTAACACAACACAGGTGGACTACTGGTTGCCAGATCCCCTTTCACCACTCACTCACATGTAACATACATACTTACCTTGTCCCGAGTTAAGTTACCCCTAGTACTCGGGTGAGGGACTACGCGACCGAGACAGTACGGGTGTAACATGGCCCTTCACACATTTCTATGAGCTGTTAGTGTAGTTGTATGTTTTCTCTCAACTTCTCAAAATGAAGTTTACATGTCACATGGTATAATGACTGTACTGATTGATGATTTGGGTAACATGGGACTTGACTGATTTAGAAATGATTCAATATGGTACACCTGTATTCGTGACTTTGTCTGCCATTCTAGTGCAACCTGTGGCAGACAGACGAGTGTATGACAGCAGTATAATTACCAGCTGGTTATTCACATGTTTCCAACACCTTCCATCTCTTTCTTGAATTAGTGAGAAGGATGAGTTGGAGAAGCATTTTTCTACTCTGCAGCACCAGCTGGGCCAAAAACATACAGAGTTGGAGCGTCTACAGAGCTCCTCTCTGGACATGCAAAGGCAGAGGGACCTTCTCCGGCAGCAGAGGGAGGATTTAGAGAGGCAGCTGGCTCGGGAATGCTCCGATGCTGAGAGGGGGTAAGTTCTTGCACAACCCCGACTAACCCCCACCTCAACCTCCCCTCTGGCCCCTGTTTGTTTTTCCAGTTTTTTTTTTGTTTACAGTCAATATCACTAACACATGTTCTTAAGGAAACCTTGCACCAAGCCAAGCGTTGTTTACACATGCCATTGAACATGAAGATAACTTTATTTTGTTAGCCCTGGGGTAATGACCTTAACATGGTGTTTTGTGACTTTTGAGGTTTCCTGTGTCGGTGACACAGTTCAGGAAGATCTTTAGGGTAAATGCTCTGTAGAAAGCGGTCAAAATATTTATGAAACAGATATGACCTCTACATGTTACCCACTGCTTATAGGAGGCAATAGGCACTCATGCTCGGTTTACAGTGGCCCTGTTCTCTTGTGTATCTCTTGGTGCGGAAGTGGATGTGAGCGTGTGTGTGATTATTTACCCGATTATTTGTGTTTGTTTGCCTACATTTACTTGTGGGTTGGCTCTGGCTGCTCTTCAACATCTAGGACTGTATTATATTACGGTGCATGCAGCCATGTGCTGATGGATGTGTGTGTTTGTGTGTATTATCTGTAGACAGAGGGCTATTGAACAGCTGGAGGCCAAACACTCAGATGTGCGTAAAGAGCTGGTTACAGTAAAAGAGGCTCTGAGTCAGGTCACTTTACAGAGGGATGTTCTAGAGGATGAGAAGAGCAGCCTTGAACAGGCTCTCTCTAAGGTACTGTGCACAAACACTCACACATTCACACGCACACAAAGCAGTTGTGGTACATGAGATGCATTTTTCTGTGGTCTCAGACTTCTCTTGGACTTGCTGCTATTGGGACTCGGACTAATCTCAGACTTCATCTTCATTGTTCTCGCCAAACATTGCTGTTCTCAAACGAGTCACAGGGCCTTTTGAAAAGTGTTCGCATGAGTAAGCCAAAATCACTGCCGCTGCAAAGAAATATTACTCACGGAAACACTGTTTGTAAAGGTCGCTTGAATGAAAAAGAAGAAAAAATCAATAACTTAACAAAAAGCACACACATCAGTCAACAAAACAACCCCTGGCTCTCTTTACAAATCAAAAACAGATACAATGGCTGACAAAATCATTGATTAAGCGAGCTTGTTCAGGAAACGAGCTCTGGTTTAAGTGTTTAAGAATCCATACTGAATGAGCATGGACATTGGCTACATGCTGACCAATCACATGCCTGCCAAAATTCATCTCCACACTCTAAACATGCTGCATCCATTCGGGCACAGAGATGATGTTGGCCTGAGTGAATAAAATGAAATGGCTCTACTTGAAGTATAACCTGGCCTAATTTGATCCTACAGTGATGTTACACCACACTCACTCGCTGATCATTACAACTGATGACAGCACAAAATGATCGTCTTGCAACAGAAGTGAAATATACATATCTAGCATCACACAAAAGTTTTTACACAGAGAGTTTTTTTGTTTATCTTATTTGGATATGTCTTATTAACACACACATACATACACACACACACACACACACACACACACACACACACACACACACACAAACATACACACCCACACACATTCCTCTCACATACTAGACCTGCACAGACAATGTGTTATATTAGAATTATATTAGTGATATATTAAAAGGAATAAAGGGCATTTCAACTGATTCTTCAAAATGTCTACAAATGAAATGGTTAAAATGTAAACATAGTCATTCAAGGTTGCTCCATTCTAGGTGAACTTTTCAGATGTACCATTATCAACACTACAAATCAGCACTCATAAGGAATTCCACTTGAAAAACACATTGGTATAAGGTTAATGTCTGTCTCTTGTATGTATTATTTTGACCAAAATCGTTTGATTAAACAAAACTGAAAATCTCTAACATCTGATGTTGTTCAGTGTGCTCACAGCACACACATGAGCAGCTGCCTTTTGGGATCTCCGTTTTTCAAAGCCAATATTGAAAAAAAAAATAAAACAATCTAATAAAATATATTGTGCAGCCCTACCACACGCAAACACACATGCATATGCACAAACACAACACACAAACACTCTCACACACAATCAAATGCCTACCCATACTTATCAGTGACAGTCGCTACTTCTAGAAGCATGACTTTGCCTAAAATGTTTGTGTCTGTATTGCTGTTGTTCTGGCCCTTTGCTGCAATTCTGCACTGCACTGATTTTTTATTCCTTTTCACTGCTGACTGTAAGAGGTTTTCACAAAAACATCCTATGCACCTTTACTGTCTGTGTGTATTCTAAAGGCAAATAAAATCTCTTGAGTCTTAAATCTTGAATCGCAATCTTTGTAGTGACTACAACATGTAAAATCTCCATTCACTATCACTGCTCTCTAGCGTGGTTTAATGATTCAAAGTAACCTGGGTTGGATATACGTCCCAGTCTGCATGAATGTATTTTCTGAAGTCAGCAGAAGTGCATCCCACAAAACTCAGGTGAAGACAGAATCTTACGAAATATTCAAATACATGCTGAAAGAAAGAGCCAGGCTTACTGGACCACCGGCTTTTGCATCATTTTGGGATCTGCCTGGATGCTGGGCTTCACTGAAACTCTATTAGGAGTGGGTTCTTGCATATGAAAATCATCTCAGTGTGTATTGGACTGTATGCTTTTACAGATGTCATTTTTGTTCTGCCTGGAAGCTCGGCTTCTGTGATGTGTTGATTGGTGGAGTTCTCAAACTGCCAATATCGACACTGTATTGCGCATGACTGATATCCTCTGCTGTTTAATATGTGCTCTGAGCTGCAGGGGAGTCTTTCCAAAACTAGCATTGGCATTGCTGGTCTTTTTCCATGGCCATTTAAAAAAAGAGGAAATTGTGAATGAGTTCCTAGTTCACTGCCACCTCATTTTAGCTAATAAGACATTTACATTCACAGGTTTGGAATCAGTCATTTCAACAAAATAAAACCCATTTGGTTGCAGATAAATGTGTAAAATGATTCTAATATGTTATTTGGCAGACCCCAATGTTCATCGGTTCTTTGTATTCCACAAGAAAACGTATATGAGAAAAACTAGATCTAAAATAAAGACCTGATAGTACACTACAATTTGTTTAATTAAATCAAATAAGATTATGACATGAACATGTAGTTGTTATCCTAAGCCCTTAATGAAAAGGAAGTCCTTAGTTGCTGGTCTCGGCTGTATTTATGGTCAAGTTCATTCCATCCCTTCAGTGCTAAAGCTGTAAAAAATTTAACCTTTGAGATGAGGTGGGTCAAGTTGGGCTGTCCTGGATGCCCTAAGAGGGCAGGCTGTGATCAGTGCTGACAGGTAACAGGGAGCTGAAACATTTTTGGCTTTTCTGGGCAAGTGCTAGAGTTTTAAATCTTATGTTAGCAGCCACAGGAAGCCAGTGAATAATTTGCAGTAGTGGAATTGATTGTGTTTGAGAATTGTGTTTGAGACCAGATGTGCTGCTGCATTCTGAATCTGTAGAGGTTATGTGGTTTTCATAGAAAGGCCAGCCAGGAGGGACCTTAAAATGACAGGTAACTTGATGAGTATCTGATTGACGTTAGTGGTGAGGGATGGATGAATTCTCCTGATGTATTAAAAAAACTACCTGCAAGTTTTTGAGAGATTGTTAATGTGAGATGAAAATAAGAGGTCTTTGACTGAGAGGCTACCTAGATTTTGTGCTTTTGATGTGGTCAAGTCTTGGGGCTGCATCTGCTGGGATGCACAGAGGTTCTGTTTTTCTGGGATTTAGTTTCAGGTGATGCACTGTCATCCAGGAGGAAATGTCATCCAGACATGAAGAAATCTTATTTATAATTTGACTAGGGGTAACTAAACTTTTGCTTTCAGCTTGATATGCCATATTGAAACACACACACTTGTACTCATGCATGCTGCACTGAAGATCATTATCCAACCTGTCACATTCTTGGTTTGGACTAGAACTATTCTCACCTGCATTCTCCCACTGTGAAGTGCACTCTCTGCCCGGTCATAAACCTGTGTTTATGCAGATTTTTATGCATTATTTATCTGCAAAGTAAACAGTGTTTTTTTCCTGTCAAATGTCCAGCTCCATTGCTGAATTACTGGAAGTAGTGTTTACTTTGACCTTGAATTGGCTATGTAGCCTTTACTTATTTGCAGTGTGTTTGCAATGGATTTGCAATGTTTGCCATGCAACGGTGCATCTGTAAGATTTTTCAGTCAGAGATTTGCAACGGTTAGCCTGTATAACTCACCCTCAGGGTAATATGGGGTTAAGGGCCTTGTGAAACTTTATTGTAAAATTCTCTTGTTTTTTTAAACTTTGAATGCTGGGAAGAGTGTGTGTGTGTGTGTATGTGTGTGTGTGTGTGTGTGTGTGTGTGTGCGTGTGTGTGTGTGTGTGTGTGTGTGTGTGTGTGTGTGGACTACAATACAGTCCTGCAGAGAGGGCAGGGAGTCAAAAATGTTAGACTGGCAGTGTATTAGGGAACTGATGTGGATAATTAACTGGATTACATCTGCTGAGGGCAGTTTAATAAAAGGATAAAGATAAACTTAATAGAATAAACACATAGTTATAAAGCTTACATAAACAAATGTCTTTGTTTATGTAGGAAAATGCAGTGACTGTCAATAAAATACACCTTGGAATGTATAAGGCCTCTATTATGCACACATATTATTACAATTTTATTTTCTTACCAGTTTAGTCATCCTATCATGTGCTTTGTATAAAGACAGCTGCTCAACTGATGCTAATGCAGCACAACTTAAATCAGCTTACAGACACACTTGTACATGGAGGGCAGAGAATGAGAGAGTGAGACCAATTGTCTGAGGCCAGATATGCTCAGTTGGCAGTGGTATCACCTGGGATCAAACTCAGTAATTCTATTAGGGCTAATGCTTTAACAGTTGCACCTCGTAGAAACTTTAATATGTTGCTCTAGCTTGACTTATCATAAGTAAAATGACCCCTTATAGTCATGCATGAACACACCACAGCACACAGTGTAAACAATGTGAAATTCTTTCTCTGCATTTAACCCATTCATCAAGTGAGGCAGGAGGCTGCCACCAACGAGGGACACCCGGGGAGCAGTGTGTGGGGACGGTACCTTGCTCAAGGGTACCCACCTACTAGCAGTGTTGGGATTCAAACCCACAACCTTTTGATTTCAGGGGCAATGCCCTAACTCCCAGGCCACCGGCAGCAGGGTATAATAAGGATTATGACTCTTTATGAATATTGAACTGTGGAGAGCAGATCACTTACAGTGGAACATTGTTTTGCATCTTGGGGGTTGAATGTTCGATTAGCTTTCTTCAGTTTCGATCAGTTCTGCTGGCATGGCAAAAAAGTACATCAACTACATTTATCAGACGCTTTTATCCAAAGCGACTTCCATTCCCTAACTACAGGGGACAGTCTCCCTGGAGCAACTTGG
>JBBPDB010000108.1:8590092-8611636 GCA_037974465.1 Brachypetersius altus
GTGTGTGTGTGTGTGTGTGTGTGTGTGTGTGTGTGTGTGTGTGTGTGTGTGTGTGTGTGTGTGTGTGTGTGTACAGGAGCGTCTGGAGAAGGTACGAGAGTCTCTCTCAAACAGTAAGAGGCAGAACCATGCTTTGAGTGACAGACTGCAGATCCTGCAGAGGAACCATGAGGAATCAGAGCTCAGAGTGTCTGAACTGGACACACACACACACGGTCTGCAAGAGGTGACTTTTGCGCACACACACACACACACACACACACACACACACATACACACATACACACACATATTTGTTAGAACAGTTAATGTTTTTAAACCAGTTGTTCAAACACAAACTTGCTTAATTCATCACACTTTTTTCACACATTTTTTGTGATCTTAGATAGACTTGCTTGCATAGTTGTTGTCACCAAATGACATACAGTTAGTCATGAAAATGGACAAATGTTTGGTTAAGGTATCTTGAAGCACAAATTTTGTCTGTTGTCTTGGGGTATTATAGCTATATTTGCCATTATGCCCAGTGTAAACCTAAAGATGCAAATCCTGTAAAGCAAACATGTCTAAATTTAGGGTAAGGGGAATGTTTTTGCTGATCTGGCACTTTAATATAAGCTGGGTAAAGGGCATTATACACATGCACACATATGGAGAGAAGTAAGGCAGGGTAAGTGTATTTATAAAGAACATTTCATACACAAAGCACTTTGCCCAAATAAAATGAACTAAAAGACAAGGTTCAATAAAGTAGAACAGTGCTTATGCCACTACATCACTTTTCATACTCTGATTATGTTCTGTATGGGAACATAAAACCTCTTAAACAAGCAGGATCTCCTGTAAAATCATCACTTGTGTCCTGCAAATAAAGGAGGCTGTAAACTACCGTGTTCCCTCTGATTCTCTTAGGCTCTGCGGCAAAGTGAGCAAGCTGCTGAGGAGGCCCGGGACAGCTGCACTTTACTGCAGAAAGATAGAGCGGAGCTGCAGGAGCGTCTGGTCGCCATGCAGAACTCCCTCCATAGCCTGCACGACGAGAAGACACAGATGGAGAAGGTGCTAGCCTGTCTTGGAAAAGATAAGACCTCACTCAAACGTGCACTGCAGAAGGTACAAACAAGGGTATGAAACCCTTCAGAATCAGAAAACATGTTATATATTTATCAATTCATTATGTGATCATCAGATGTACACATTTAAAAACTGTCACTGTATTATAATAGTATGTTAGTGTACCAATATAATAATAGTGTAGTATATTAATGTACAAATTATGTTGAACAATTGAGTAGTTTTACGTGGACCAGGAGTCGCAGATTTATAGTTTTACGAGGAAATCCCCACAATAGCGCGGAAACTGCAAATATCCTCCAATTTTTTTTGCTTTTTTTAGCAATAAATATATATTTTTTGGATGTTTTCACACAAGGGGACCCGTTCATCTCGCTGTGGTGTCCCAATACTTCAGTCCCGTGACCTTCCGAGTTGCATATCTTGCCGGGGAAAGCACTCAGACACTTCAATGTCCACAGTTCGGTAGATCTCTAGATCTCCAACGAGCCCTCATTTGTATTTTTAGCCCGAGTAGATCAGATTTTATTCTCTTAAAACCGTTCACCTCGCCTACAGTGCCCCAATACTTTTGTCCCCCAACCTTCAATGTTCCATATCTCTGCGGGGAATTTAAATACTTAAAATAAAAGAGACGAATACAGGTTTACCTTTACATTTTCTTTAAGGGTAATGCAATACACTGAGTTTAAAATGACATTAAAGTGTTCTGGGAACATATTTGGGGCATATTTTGCGTTTATACATTTTTTTTTTTTTTTCCAAAACACAACAACGCGTTTTTTAACACTATGCGGGTGCTCTTGGAACGTAACCCATGCGAAAAGCGGGGGGTTGCTGTTATCAGTCATTTTATAACTTATAAATGCATGCAATTTCTTATACATAAAATATGTCTGTCTTGTCATGAGATCCTGTTGGTGTGGGTCTCATCTTTTTCACTTGAGATGACTTCAGCACCCCCTTGTGAACAAGTCGTCTCTTAGCCAATTCAGTGCACATTCTAATTAATTTTTACATTCAAAAGTTACATTTGAGTTGAGTAATCACAACAGCTCTGGTAAATTTGCACTTAGTACATTACATTTCTTTTTAGGTGCATGGAATAAATAGCATTTAAGGTACTAAAGAAACAGTACATTGAACAGTACTTTGAAGGTGTACAGTATACTATTCTGTGCATTATAATATTACGCTCTAATTTCTGTAATTACAAGTAGTAAACCGACCAACAGTGTTTGTTATTAAGACATGGAGAATAAACTATATTTTGTGTAATTGCTAAATTGTGCAGCCTTCTCTGGTTCTGTTTCATCTCTTAGCTCAAATCAGCATGCAGGCCTTGATATCCTGACTCACAGAGCGGTAACTGTAACTTACTGTGTTTAAGATAGGGTTTAACTACATAATGTGCTCTGTGTATTGCTGAGCTACTGTTTGCATGCATGTGTTTTTAATTACCTGTGTGTGTGTGTGTGTGCGTGTGTGTGTGTATGTGTGTGCGTGTGTGTGTGTGTGTGTGTCATGCGTTTTATCATTGAATGACACGTTGATTCTGCGACAGGCATTAGAGCATATGACTGGTCTGCTGGGATAAATGCATGAGAGTGCTGTGCTTGTATGTGTGTCTGCATGTGTGTTTTTATACCCTTTCAAGACAAAAAGTCCTGAATTTGCAGGAAGAACCATAGAAAGAAAACACACAGGTCAGAATTAGTAAAAAGCAAAATGTCGTTTAGAGGCATATATAGAATTCTACTTTTGCTCCAAACATATTGAATGAGTCTTTGGTGGTTAGTGTTGCATGCTTTAGTTTAGTGCAGAAACTATATGGCTGATATAATAAAGAAGCAAACTGAGCCAAATCTCTGAGATTATGGTTGCATTTACGGTGGGATTTGAAAATTTGTATGACATGTAGGTTGTTGCGTGTATGTGTGTGCGCAGGTGGAGCAAGAGCGTCGGAGACAGGAGGAGGAGGCGTTGTGTGTTGGTCGTCAGAAAGAGCAGCTGGAGCAGACAGTGCGCAGTTTGGAGCAGGAACTGAGCGAGACACACACAGAAACACATAGCCTGAAGGTTAACCCTCTTTCACACGTGCACTTTTTACCCTGGAATGTAGGGAGAGGTTGCGTTGCTGAAACATTATTGGCTAAATGTAATGTGTTAATATTCATGACATCACAAAAACACTGCATTTAAAGTGGGCTGTTCTTGCAGCTTAATTTTCATACCTGGACTGAGGAGTGAATTATACATTTTGAAACAGGGTTTACATACCAAAAAATAAAACAAGACAATGCTGTTTTCCATTAAATCGACCCTTTAAGCACTTCATATGTGAAAGACACAAGACCCAACATCAACAGAAAAAGTTCAGTGATAATGCCCCAGGTTTTGAATGCAAAAGGGGTTCAGAGAGACAAAGAGGAAGATGCAGAGAGAAAAGACAAGAGAGACAGAGATACACAGGGAGGGAAATAGAGGTTAATTCAAATACTTTGAGCACATCAATCAGTATCTAGTCACCTAAACCTTTGTTCCAGTGAGATGTGAGAAATATACTACATTAAAATTCCATTTCCCTTCTAGGCTTCCTTTACATATTGGATGCGACTTGGCTGCTTTAGCTGCAGCTCTTTAGTGAGTGACAGGGTGATCTGTGTTTTTGCGTGCAGTCCCAGCTCTCCCATCTGGAGCAGGCTCACTCACAGCGCCTCCTGGAGGTGACAGCCCGCCATAGGCAGGAACTGGAGCTGGAGACCGAGCGGTTGCGGGGGTCCCAGCAGCAGGCTGAAAGAGCACTGGAGGCTCGGGAAAAAGCCCACCGCCAGAGGGTTCGTTGTTTGGAGGAACAGGTTAGCTATGGCTAATTGTCATCATCCCTTTGACATTGTCAGTAATAGCTTACAGTGATCTGATCCTGAGGAACCCCTGCCCTGCATATACTGTTTCTGACCACAGATTTGATCTCATATAGATTTTTTTGAGTGTTAAAACACTCTCAGCCTAGCAGTGACATTGATGGGAAACCTGATACAAGCACCATACTTACTATCATGTCACTAGTATGTGAGCATCACAGCTGTGTTGAGAATGGCCCTCCATCCTAATATCTGGACAGTGGTGACCTTCTTGTCAAGTACGGTAGAGGGTGGCTAACATGAACTGAAATCAGAAACATGGGTCCCGGAGGAAATTGCTTATGCTGCGACTACAAAGACACACAGAGGCGTAAAGACAAGAACAATATAAAATATAGTATAAGTCAAAATAAACAGCCAAAATAAAACTCTCCAGCAATACCCTTAAATGCTTATTACTATATACACTGAGCTATGTACACATAGCAACACATAGCAAGGAATTAGAGTTATGCATAACATAACGAGCCTGTGGTATGCAATATCCATCTATGAAGTAGGTTGATCTCATTGTAGAGCGTTGCTAATACAGTAGATTGTGAATGTATCACTGAGGAGTTTTTATTTATCCTGCTCTTACACAGGATAAAAGATGATTACCAAATCAACTCACAAGCTTTATAATTAGCTAATGAGTTAATCCCTTAAACACTAGGCTTGTTACTCATTTATTAATCTAATAGCTTTTTTCACCCAGCAACTACTATGAATTACACAGTGACTAATATGCAACCAGTAGTAACAAGTGAGGAATTTGAAGTCTTTGGTGTTTGAAATGGTTAAAATCTCGGAAAACTCCTCTGTGCTGGGGTTCTCCAAGCTCTATGGCTTCATAAGCTGTAGTGGTGTGTCTGTGCATGTCAGGTGTGTACACTGAAGGAACAGCTGGAGCAGGAGATGCGGCGGAGGCAGACGTACATGAGCCAGATGCTGAAGCCCGGACCCTGAGCATTCCCCAGCCTGAGATTTGGCTTGCTGTGGCTGACCCTCGAGCCCCGGGACAGGGGGAACGAGGCAAAGCCCCCGAGCGTCAACTCACTCTCCCACTGCTGGCTCTCATTCTGTTCACCCCTGGAACCAAGCCAGCACAGCTCACAGCAGCTACTCAGATGGACTTCCGCACAATAAGCAGTTTTAAACACACACACACATGCACGCACATGCACACAAACACACACACGCAGGTTTGTTTTTATTCCTTACCAGGGCATAAAGTCATTAATATGCAACATATGTATAATATATATATATTATTAACTATATAATAAGAATTTTCCAAACCTAACCCAAAACGAAACCCTAACCTTAACCTCATTAGGCAAAAGAATGGATGTTTTAAAAAAATAACTTTGCAAAGTCATTTGTAGCTGTTGTTGTGCTGTCTCTGATATTGTAGGTTGCCCCTGTTTTTGCCTGCTTTTCCTACGGGACAGATTTGTTCTGAAAGTGGCTGAAAATCAAACACATCCGCACCTTGACGCGAAGAACATAAAATCACTTGCAGAACTGTTGGGCTACATGTTGGGCTACATGAGCACAAATCCCTTCAGTAATACTGATCTACTCTCTAAAAAAAGTTCAGCAGCAACAAACAAAGAGATCACTGTTTTCCTAAATGCTTGGCGAGCGCCAAATTGTTTTAAGGATTTGCTCAGCAAGCAGCTGAAGCGTGTGTTAGTCCGCTCTGTCTGTCCCTGTTGGCCTGACGATAATCAGCACAATGCGAGGATGGCAGCCCCCAGCTTACCTCTCCCACACACTCCCTCATACATCTAAGCACATTGCGTACACACATACACATTCCACAGCTTTATAGATTCTGTTGTGCGTCACTTATTTAATCATTTTATTGCATGTAACTACATCAAGCCTAATGATAATGAGATTGAATTGTTTTCATGTGTAAATGTTGCCATCACTTCTGGCGTCTGAGTCGCCGAACAGAATGTTTACTGTTAAAAGAACGTACTGTGATCTTTATTATCGGTTTTACTATTTTAATGACACTAATGGCGGTTTGTCATGATAATTCCAATGGTTACTGCTTAATCTGCAAACATACGCCCTAATCTTTTATGAACAATTAAGAAGAAATTACGTGTATTTTCTTTTTTTTTTTCCAGCTCCGCTCCATGAAATGATTTTTTATGAGCCAATAAAACCACAATAAGCGATGAAACACTGAGCAGATTGATGTTTGTAGTTTGAGGAGTTGCTCTATTTGCGTTGGCTTTGCCTCGGGGATAATTACTCTAACTTGTTTTGATGTGTGCAAACAACTTAAAAACTGCTTCAAAAGTTCCCTTGTGACAGTTTGGCTCCGGGATTTGATTCGTATTACTAATGACCCTCTTTGTCAAAAGATTTTCTCGTTCCTTTTTGCCTCTGAAAAAGCTATGACCCTCTGAGTCTGTTGCCAAAAAAGTCTTAGTATAAGAGGCTTCATATAGGGATTATTGTCTGATACTGTCTGTGGTTAATGCAGCCAAATCTCATTTTGCCTTTGTTTAAAGAGGGCTATTTCATACTCCTTTGAAATCAGACAACTCATGCACTGTATGATGAATTCGCTTGGGAAATTGACCTTCAGTCAAAAAAAAGGAAGAAGAAAAGAAGAGAAAAAACTTACAGTAATCCAAACCAGAGAAACTTTGTATACGTTGCACTCTTTGAACTTACGCCTTGTGCAAGTTCAGCACAGGATTTCATGTCACATGACTGGCATGTTCCTGAGGTTACTCTTATATTGCTTATGTTGCTTTATATCACTGCCCTGTGTGTGCGCAGGCAGGCAGGCAGCAGAGTCGGCATGGTTTTCCACAGCACGAGTGAAAGCGAGCGCTCCCTCAGAGTCTCTTTAATGCACCCCTTTGATTACCATAGCCCCACCCACTGCTTATCCAGTTACCGGCCCCCTCTCCACAATTGGCTGCAAGCGTCTAATTATGCAAGGTAGTGAATCCCTGAGGGGGGTGTGGGTGGGGGGGTGGGGGGGCACAGGGGGGCCGGTCCTGAAAGAACTCCTTTGGCAGGCAGAATAGAGGTTTTATTGAGGATATTTCTAAGCTAACCATCAGGGACCAAATTGCTGGATTGTAAAAAAAAAAAAAAAAAACTGAATAACTTTGCTGCTTCTCTCTCTCTTTCTCTCTCTCCTTCTCTACTCTCTCTCTCTCTCTCTCTCTCCCTTTCTCTCTCTCTCTCTCTTTTTTTTTCACTCCTTCACTCACTCGGTTCATTTCAGTGAGCAGTGCGACCGCTCTCCAGCACCCAGCGGCACTCAGAATGCAAGGAATCTACCTCGCTGTCCCAGAGTAACGGAGGCAAGAGTGGCTCAGGGAAGGAACGGAGGTGCAAGGGAAAGACAGAGTGAACTGAAAGAACCATAGTGGACAGAGAGGGACAGAGTGGAGAGACAAGAGCTGTTTTAGAGAGAAGGAGCACTGAAGAGAGAGGGGACTGAAGGTGGACTGGGCAGTTTTGGCTGGAGAATTGGGTCCTGTCCCACTGTCCCCTTTAGGGTGTCCATCCATTGTCCTGGTGCAGCGGAGGTCATGAGGTGCCTACTGCTGCCCTGCCTGTGTGCCCTGCTGTGCCTGAGGTTGCCGGGCAGCGTGGAGCCAGCTGTTCCATTGCACGACTTCTACCCTTTTGGTCAGGAAGAGGGGGACACTCTGACCATCAAGCAGGATGATGGAGGCTCAGGATTGGTTGAGATCTCTGTGGCTTTCCCTTTCTTCGGAGACCGGCACACGGGGCTCTATGTGAGTTAAGGAATGTGAGTGAGAGTGAGTGTGTATATGTGTGCATGCACCAAAAAAGTAAGATATTTTGTAAATTCAACACGTGTGTCCAGGAGTCATACTGGACTCTTTCATTCAGCAGTCTTATTGGCATGTGTGTGTTTGTGTGTGTATGTGCATGTGTTTTTACTATACTTGGTGTGGCTAATTAGGACAAGTGTTTGACATTTGCATCTTACACACAAGCAAGAAAGCACACAGTAGCAGGGCTACCAAGGAGAATTTTAGAGAACAGATGACAGCATGTGCTACTGCCTCTGCCGTACAGTGGCAGGAACTGTGGTGTGTGTGTGAGAGAGAGAGAGTGAGAGAGAAACAGGGATGAGGAGAAAGAGTAGAACATATGTTGGAGGATGGAGAGCGCTCCGACAGCTCTAAGCGCTTTGATCAGAGTAAGACTTACGCCGCTATCAACTGAAGAGCTTTGGATCAGACTGTCAAACACGTGCATACACACGCTTCTCTACAATTTCAGGTCATGAGCTAATACATATGTCTCATGTGTATTATATATATGTAAGTACATAATAATGCCATATGTACTATTTATATGCAAATATCTATATATAATAATACATAATATTGTACCCCTATGTAATGATAATGTCCCATATATAAATATGTGTGTGTGTGTATATATATATATATATATATATACATGTATGTACAGGGAAGCTTGTAAACACCACCTGTTGCAGTGCAGCATCCCCCAAATTCTGTCCCCCAAAAATACCCCACCCAACTTCCACCCTTTCCCCGTTTCCGAGTGCCCTGCCCAGGTGCCACGGCAACAATGGGCAAGGGGAGAGGTCCCGTTTCCACAGTGGGCTAACTAAGAGCAGACGGGTGAGGTCAGTGTCCCAAAGCAGTGTGGCTGGGACACAGCAGACATGCCACTGCACTGCCCACCACCCAGCGACATGCCATTCATACAGCTGCCTGCTTACCAGCCTTCACAGGCTATATAATGTTTCTGTTCTGATCTATCTTCTCATAATGAATTCAGTCAGGTTTGTGTCTTGGCAAAAACAGAGGGAGCTAAAATAGTGCATAGGTTCAGAGTGTTCCTTGTGTGTGTGTGTGTGTATGTGTGTGTTTTCAGGGGTGGGAGGGGGTAGGTGGAGTGAGACAGAGACAGAGAGCCAAAGGCATGCCTGCTCGCGTGTGCGTTTGTGTGTGTTCGAGTGTATGACCCTAAGTGGCATCTCGTATATCAGAGAGTGATGTAAATATTCATGCAAGTTGGAGACAGGATAAGACGTGCAGTAGATAGAGACGCAGATGTAAGATTAGATTAGCATACTTCACAGAGCACAATTTCTCAATTAACCAGATAACCAAAGAGAAACCTGTAAAATGAGCTTAAACAACACTTCTGCTGAACAGGACTTGCTAATCCTGCTAAACTGAGAAATCCACTTTGTGAAATAGCCCACAGGAGGCTTGTGTTTTACTGTCCATTTACATATACAGCATTTAGCAGACACTCTTATCCAGAGGGACTTAGAGAAGTGCTTTGTTGTCTGCTTGGAAACTTATTCTTAAAGGAGCACTACAGGATTTATCTACCTAATCTCAATCTGCTGGATCTGTAGTGTACAGTCGATTAGAGAGTGTTTTCTTTTTTCAGGCAAGAGACAGGAGTCAGTGCTGATGCATAAATACAGTTTCACAATACGCAGAGATTACAGGAGGACTTTTTCTCTCTTTTTTTTCCTCAGCAGTGCACCGAGTGCAAACACAGGGGGTAACTGCAGGTCAATGGCAATCAGCCTTCAGAAGTCTCCAGTGCACTGATGTGTGTGACAGGCACTTAAAATTGCACTCCCAACGCTCTTTAACTTGCCAGAGCTGTTCAAACTGAATCAATTATGCCTCGGCTGCACTGCACGCCAGCCAGCCACATGTTCATCTCTGCCACGAGAAAAGGGCGCTTTGAACAGGTGAGATTTCGGCAAGCCCACAGGGACAAATTCACATGGATAATTTCTTCCGGAGCGGCATTCCAGACCAGTGGAGCACAGCAACGGAAAAGCTCTCGAACCAAACAATTCGAGGTGGTTCTTGAAGTTGTCTCATGGTATTACTGTAAGAGCTTCCCTTAAGCAAAAGGAAGAATCTAGATCTGCCCGCTTTCCCCAAAGCCTCTGACTCTCTCTCGTTCTCTTTTACCAGAGGAAGTCCAATACTGTCATGTGCTGTCATCTGGCTCTGCATTCTTTAACTCCTAACTCATATATACAAACATTTATACAATTGTTTTTAGACCTTATCAAGACCCTTATCAGGGCCAAAAAGGGTTCTTGAGGCAATGCCATTGAAGAACCGCTGGCTAACATACACTCAATGAAAAAGCAACACAAAATGTCAAGATTCCATACTGATTTACTGATTTAGGCCTTCTTTTCATTCATTCATTCTTCATTTACAAAACTGTAAAGGAGCTCTATGTCATAATATGTCCCATCTGTTCTGTGCATATTCTGTCATTACATATGTAATAACTCTCCATTTTTAGTAGTCGGTCAATTATCCCCAAAACGTAGTCCACTAGTCATCATTGCTATGCCAAAAAAATCTTCCCTATGTCTGTGAAAAGTATTGAGGCAGTTGCTTGCTAATAGCTGGGGCTAGAGGCAGATGCTATGGTTTTTGTCATGTTCAATTCCACCCTCTTGCCAGGACTCCTCCAATCACATGATACACTGGGAGGGTGATGTGCTTCCTCCAATATGTGAAGTGCTATTACATCTTTTCAAACCGGAGTTAACACAATGACACTGGATAGCTCACTGCACTTGAAGAATGTGATTGAATGAAGAATGCCAAGTTATGGTGTGAGAGGGAGGGCCATCTTACTAACCTAGAGAGAGCAAGACCTGTAGTGTTCTCCTGGACTCACTGCCACCTTGGGATTAAAATCACAGTTATAGGGCTGAGCTGACGGGTACTTTATTCAATATGAGTTTGTATTTTGTCAGTCAAATGGTCCTGCCCTATCAGGCATTCTAGTTGTCAAAACATACCCAGCTACGAGACTGTTTGACATACTTTCAGTGGAATTAGTCTCTTGTGTATTAGTGGACTGGTGTACACAACTTTTAATACGTAATATGTATTAACAGGTTTTTTTTGCCCTAAACCTAACCAGAACCTGACCATTATTACCCTTTAACCAAGAAAGTGGCACTCCTTATACCCCAATTAAACCCCAGGCTATCCCATCATCCATAGCCTGTGTCCTTGTCAGACATTGCTGCTCTTTTGTTTTGTTTTGGTTTTGGCCTGGGAGTTTTCACATGTTGCTGGGACCTTTCCTCGCTCCCCTAAACATTTTCCCCCCTCCTCTTCCTCCTCCTCCTCTTCCTCCGCCTCCTCCTCCTCCTCTTTGACTTCAGATAACGAGTGCAGGGGTCTTCCCTCTGGACTCGTCCAGCTGCCGGCCTGTACAGATCCGAGATCCCTTTAACAGAACACAGATGCATCTGTGAAGTGTCTCAGAGATGCCAAACAATGCAGGCCCTCAAATAACCGTTCTTACAAACGGCTAGGATGAAAAGCTGAGCGAACCGGGTCCAAAGCTAGAGAGGCAAAAAAAAAAAAAATAGCAGAGCTGAGCTTCAAAGCAGATGTGTGAAAAGGGAGTGGGTTCAATTAAAAAAAGGCAGATGGATAAGGATTGGTTCATTCATTTATCAGGGTATTCTGGTAACTTAGTAACTTAGAAGTTCCCATTCAACCAGTTTTTTTTTCTTTACTTCTAACACACCTGACCTACAAAAATGTGCAGGACAGGGGTGCTACACTCTCAAAAATAAAGATGCCATGAAGAGTTATTCGAAGCAATCCCATATTAGAACGTTTCAGTGGATGGTTCCACTGAAGGAACTATTTATTTAAATGAGAAATGCAGTGGCGTTAAGGCTCTTTGTAACACATGATTTTGTAAGAAAGGATTTCCCTAGAACCCTAAGTGCAAGTCAAGAACCATTTAGGAACCTTTGCTAGTGGAACCTATGCTAGTGGACCACTACAAGTAGCAATAGAAAACTCCCCAATAAGACCAGAAATGACAAGGAGGATGAACCCAACATGCCAAGCCAAAACACATGACAAAATGTTTTACATGTTGAGCTGTGAAACAGAGGTTGGTAAACAGTTTAAGTGCAGATTTCCTTTATTCCATGGTTAAAATGAGTCAAAGCAGAAGAGGGGGAAACTGACAGGGAGAAAAAACTCTGAGGCTGTGCTGCACACACACAACACACACATCTGCTAAAGCTCATCCTTGCCACTTCAGCACTCAGCGTTTGCGCAACAATGGAGAGGGAATCTTCAACCATGAGGGATATTTTCTCTCTCATTATGATTTCTTTTGGCCCCACTGAAGTGGCTCAAATGTTACTGTAAGAGTGTGAAGGCATGTGTGTACCATGGCTGCACAATACGTTTAAAAAATACCATACTACGATTATGTGTCAGACAACATCTATGAAGCATGTTAATGAGCTCTGGATGTGGTTATTAAAGTCAACCTGGGATTCAAACTGATTGTTATTCCAAGTCATTAGTTATTTTAATCATATTAAAAGACAATTTTGTTGTTGAAACATCCTCTGAGTTTTGACTACATCGCTACATACCACAGAGTAAGGAAAAATATCACAGTTTACTGATGGGCAGCATTTGTAAGGCTACATGATGCCTAAATTAACCTTTTACTGCAACTGACATAGACTTACCTTAACATTTGCTGCAAGAAAGGTCTGTAAAATCAGGCCAGAGCAATAGGACAGAACATACTGCAGATAGTGGATATACAGAACATACTGTGAATCTATGGATTTTTTTGTTTTGGGCTTAACAGCAGTGTCTGTGATGATTTAAAGTAAATCTATGAAAAATTCTGTTTGGGGCAACAGAACGTTCTTTTAGACTTAACAGATAAAAGCATTATCCTTTTTCTACAGACTTTTTAATGGTGTTTATGAAACCTGTTGCCATGATGGCTGCCTTAGTGAAACCCCAGAAAGTGTTTAAATTTGGTTCACATATGTTGTCATGAAAGGCTTATGTAGGTGTAATGCTATGTAATAAATGTTTCCCTGCATTAAAGTGCTAACAGGAACACTAATATTTTCTAATAACATCATGTTTCACTTTCCGTCCCACTACCCTCACCTCGCTAACTAGCTAGCACACAGCTAGTTCAGAGATACGGTATCTAATTCAGAAATATGTCACAGTATAGCATAAGAATGCTTTAGGATTTTTTTGATTAGTGTAGATCAAGATAATTCTAATTTTATTATGACTTAATGAATCTGAATGTTCACAGAAACACCCCTTCATCATTTATGTTTGGTCAGATTGCACACAGGCTACATTAACATTGCATTTCCAACCATCTGTCATTTGTGAGTGGGCTTGTTGGCACATTGTCTCTACAAATAAGCCACATATATTTCACATGTGAAGTGTGATCACATGTGCATTGAAACAATTTTCACGTGAGAACACTCACTTTTTTCACATTTTTCTATATGTGACAAATAAGCCACGTGTCTTAATTCACATGTGTGTTGGTTATTTGCACTATCAGTAAGTGCAGAAACACTGTAATGATTATCAGATGATGTGTGCTCCAGTGAGTACAGAACTGTGTTTATTGGGCTGGGTATAATGTGTTGCCATGCTTTAAGTGATATGCCAGAGGATTTGACTCTCTGCTTGTGTTTGGAACTGATTCAGAGGAGCAGGCTCCAAAATTAATTTCCCTTCACTAAGCACCAGGTTATTTTTCCAAGAGCTGTGCACCTCTCTGCATATTGTTAGAAGATATGACAGATATGAGTGGAGATGTGGACGGTCATAGCCTGGTATTGTGGGGCATGCTGATCACGGTGAAACTCATTGCTTGTAGAGGGGCAGACAAACTCACAGACGCACGCTTTTGCACTTTTTCCCTCGAATCACGAGGAAGGATGAGAGAGAAAAACACAAAAGCTCCCTTCTGATAGGGAACGTCCAATGTTTTCCTGAGCTGATCTTTGGGCACCTTTTTTATTTGGTGGGAGGATTTGTTTTGGCATGACTTTTCCCCAGATGAAAGTTTATTTTAGACTATAAATTACTCAGGTCCAAAGAAAACTAGCCTAGGAGAACCCAGGATATTTCCAGCAAAAGAATTCCCCAAAAAATCAACACAGGAGTAGATGAGTGGAGAGAGAGACTTGGGTATCTCTCAGAACAATATGTAGAATTTCAACACCCAAAATTGTTTAATAGCTTTATAGTTACAATGCCCATTGGACCTGCTAAATTGATGACATCCCACTTCCACATCCCAGCTCTATTTTTCCTGTTTTCTAACAGGCATTTTTCTTGTCCTAGATAGCCAACCATTTTGAGCCAAGCCGTGTTTGCTTTCACTCACTCTCCGCCTGTGGTTATGTCCAATTACTCTATCCTATATTTAATAAGATGCTTTGACACAGAGAAAAAATGGCTCATTCAACCTTTTCCAGATGCTATGAGAGATCAGACTGAACGCCAGTGCGCATTACAGCACGGCTGAATAATCTCCAGTTTATAGCTCAGCAAGATTTGCTGTGCTAATTTAGCAATGCTGTGGGCCTATTCATTACTGCCACCCACCACTGCTACCTTACCTTCAGCGGCGAACTCTGCTGCATCTGTTTCCAAGGCCACAGTAACTCAAGCACAGTAATCTTTCCAGGTTAAACTTCATGACCACACAGAATGACCTCTGCCTACACCAACACTCTGCAGCCATCTATCAAACATTTCTTAAAAATGACACGGCGCTTCTTCACTGTGTTTGTATCTGTCATGGTAATGAACCTTAGTTCCTCTCTCTCTCTCTCTCCCCCTCTCTCTCTCTCTCTCTCTCTAACTTTTTCTTTCTTTCTCTCTCTTTCTCACGCTCTATGTTTTGTCTCTCTCTATTTCCTTCCGTATGTCTCTCTTTCACTCTCCCTGTACATCTTTCTTTTTCATCTTTCTATTTCCCTCTGTCTTTCTCTTTCTCTGTATTCTTCCGCTTTTCTTCTCTCTCTCTCTCTCTCTCTCTCTCTCTCTCTCATCTGCTTGACCCTGTGACCCTTGCAGGGTTTTCTCTGCGTCTCAAGCTAATGCTGCAGTGCATTGATGCAGAAAGGGGAAGACTGCGGTCGGCCAATTAACCCAGCACCGCGTCGGGCCAAACAAAACTTCCTCTGCTGTTTTTACAGCTAAAGCCTCCAAATTATGGTTTCCATACGAGCGGGAGGGGCGAGGGAGTACTAAACGTTAGCCATCGCCTTTGTCACTGCTTAAGGCCGCTGCCAGCGTCAGCCACAGGAGCAACAGAGGTCATAGTGGCAACAAGAGACCAAGAAAGCTACAGGGAGGGATGGAGGGTTTAGAGATGTGTGTTTTAATTTGGCATCTGTGCATCATAATCTTGTTTTTAAATTAGCTGTAAATTAATGTAGCTATCAAGTAATGGAAGAAAACTTCAGAAATTAGCGTTGCACTTTTTTTTTTGCCATATTCAAGTTTTTTTTTTATTTAAGTGTGGGCAGCAGCTGCTAGGGCATTTTTATAGCAAACTTTTATATTGTATTAAATTTTTATATTTAACAAAATATGACAAATAATATTGTGACTGTTGCATTTGACCATCTTGTGGGCTGTGGAAGATTTTGTGCTTGGTTGCGTGGGCTGCAGGTAAGAAAAAGATGACTTTTCGAGCGGATTTCAAACAGCTTTGGAGGAAACAGTTAAGACTCACTGGGGATGCTATAGGTTAGTCTAAATCTCTTATGTTTACCAATTCTGCTGCTCTGGCCATCAATGCCCATGACTGTCAGAGGGTAGTTACATTTTTCTGAAATATAAATAGTATATCTTCTCTTATAGAGGAAAGGGGGTTCCAGCCTTGGTCCTGGGCGGTCTTACTCTGGCACAGTTTGATGATTTCCTTGCTTAAACACATCTGATTTAAGCCAGAGTTTAGAAGTTGTGATCAAGCAAATCAGTGCTCTGAGCTGTACCCCTGCCTTCCAGGACAGAAATTAGACACATTTGACTTGTTCATGGGATGTCATAATACACAGCAACACTGAAATGACTTTCAATTCAGTCAGGCTTATGACTCATTAAACAACATAAAACTTGTGTATTTGTGCCTGACTCAGCTTCCTTTGACCTGTGTGTCTGGATCACAGGGTTTTTCTGCAGGTGTGAGTGCTTCCTTTCTGCTCCGCCAGAGCGGGTATTGCTGTGGACGTTTGGTCAACAGAGCCATAGGTCAGTGCGCACAGAGGAGCGGTGAGTTGAGGTTGGTGCCGAGCTGGCAGGGTCGCATGGACTTTAGAGATGGTTAAAAGGGCCTCGACTCTTAAAACCACTTCCTGCTCTGGCAGTGGACAGCCGCCAGGCCAGGTGTGAGGGTGTGTTTGTGTGTGTGACAGAGAGAGGGAGAGCGAGATATAGGTTTTCTCAGCTGCACACATGGACGTCTAGTGGAACAAGGAAGCTGTCTGTTCCCTGGTGGGAAGCGGATATTTCGGCCATAGAGCCTCCTTCTGACTTTGATCCTCCGACACTGCTACTGGCTGCAAAGTGTCAACACACAGTTGGACACCTCACTCCACATCCCCTTAGTCAGCATGTTACTCATGTCTAGCCCTGCATGGCAGAGTTACTGAAGCAAAAGCCTTCAGAATCCTCAATGCAAAACTGTCCTGATACTTTTACAGTTTTTGTATGTGACACTGTTTTCACCCCAATGTGGCTCATCACCCAAGGCATGTTTGATGTTGCTGGAGGTAGCTCAGTGGGTAGGATACTTGCTTCCAGACCAAGAGGTCATGGGTTCGAATCCTACCTTCAGCATACCACCACTGGGTCCCGGAGCAAGACCCTTATCCCTAAGTTGCTCCAGGGAGAGACTGCCCCCTGTAGTTAGGAAATGGAAGTCGCTCTGGATAAAAGCGTCTGATAAATACCGTAAATGTTAAGCTATAAGACTACAGTGTTTACCCAAACTTTTGAAGAAAGAAATTCTCCACAATGTTTGTCAGTTATTAAGATTTGAACTCAGGAGGTTGAGAATCCTTACAAAGGGGGTTGGGGGGTGTTCAGTACAGAGCAAGTAAAAGCATTTATAAAAGGCTTATTCCAAATATGCTCTATCACCAACAGATCATTTTCTTAGTAATAACCAAAATGCAGCTTCCTAAAGGCTAAATTTAAGTTAATGCCTGAAAATGGGTGGGGAAAAATGCGTTGTGAAAGACAAAGGAATAAAATGGCAAAAAGAAAAAGTTGCCATCAAGCACCAATAGCTGGCTCAAATAACACACTTCCTTCTCAAATTAACGTATTGTAGCTCCAACACATTTTTCATCCAAAGAAGCCATATGTTGTTTTGAAATCTGTTAACTGAGCTGGCCAGCAGCTCGCTGACTAACTAACAGCAGAAAAACGTGTTCACAGGTTGATTATTTTTATTAAACCAAAAAATAATTTTTTTCATAACTGACCAATAGCATCTTAAAGGGTGTTCGTGAGCAGATATTCACTCATTCTGACCCTTAGCAAAAAGTAGTTTACTACTACCGAGTATACTTATTTTATACTGAAACTGAGGCAGTAGTAGTTTACTTTGTATATACTATATTTCATATACTTAAGAATAGTATAGTGAAGTATACTTGACTTATACTGATAAGTATAAAGACAGTATATAAAATATACTGTTGTAAACTTAAAATGACCTAATAAAGTATACTTAAAGTATACTTTTATAAACTTAAAAACGTTCCAATTTAGTCAGAAAAAGTATTAAATTAGTATACTTTTTAGTACTCTACAAGCACATGGTCCATATACCTGCTATACTCATGCTCAAGCACACTCGGCAGCTGGTAGCCCAGTGGTTAGGGCATTCGCCCTGCGATCAGAAAGTTGTGGGTTCAATTCCCAAGACCCCTAGGCACCGCTGAGGTACCCTGAGTGAGGTACTGTCCCCACGCACTGCTCCCCGGGCGCCGTGTTCCTGGCTGCCTGCTTCACTTGGTGAATGGGTTAAATGCAGAGGTTGAATTTCATGCTGTTCACGTATGACAGAACGGTCACTTTCACTACTTAATAAAATCAACTTCAAGTATACTACTTTTTGCTAAGGGGACACAACCCTCTTCAAGCTTGTCTCCAGTGAAAGGCTACTTTTCCCGCCTCCTCATGCCTGCCTTTAGCTCACAGAGTGAGGCGGCATCACAATGCTTACACAGTCCTCTCTCTCTCCGTATCCACTCCCAAGGTGACTCAACTTTAAATGATTAGTAATAGGCCCTTGACCATCCAATCCAAGTGTGATGCATGTCTCAAAGTTGGAACATTTCCAATATCGCAAACAAACTTGGAGGAGAAGCGGCGTCAAAATTGGCTGGAATAAAAATAATGACTAGAATTAATTTCTGCAATGCAATGCTAATTGTGACGGTGTGCCACAGCTACACTGTTCAGACACTGTCCATCAAAAAGGGCATATCCAAAAAGGTTTGTTTAAAGAAATTTGAACAGGTTCCTTCTGACTTTCTGATTTGGGGCGTGCGGTGGGCTTAGTTCAGTACGTATTAAATAAAACAGATGAAAATGACAAACTGGAGCAGAAACAAAAGCTTACTTCACAACACTCTAGAGCTTATTGATAAACTAAAATGACAGTTACAAAAGTTAGTTGAATTACATACATTTAAAAGGTCCATAGAGCTAAACACAGGCTACATTTTTGACATACATGTCTGAAAACGGGTGAGGAAAATTGCTCATGGCCATGAAAGACAAATGAAAACAGCAGAGAAAATAAAAGTCTCCTTAAGGTTATTCATAACCAAATTGACAGTTCCAGCAGCCTCATGTCTTTCATTTCATATCTGACCCGTGCTTTAGTGTCTCAAAGGCTGTTTAGGATCCTGCTGTATCTTTAGCTTGTGCCTCTGCTTTGCATACCTGAAGGCGTTCTGAGGCCTTTCTTCAACTTTCCTGTCTCTCCGTATTCAACACCAGTGTGACCAAAAACTTTAAATGATCAATTTCAACTTTAAATGACACATACAAGCCTTGAAGGAGAAGCAGCATGAGTATTCAGCTATAAAAAGAGTAATACATGCAAACTTAAGAACAGTAGTGTGATTGCTGCCGCAAGCACAATGACAAATAACAAGTACCAAATAGGTTTTATTACATAAAGCCTCTATCAATGGTGTAAGAAGAACTCGAGCTTAATGTTTATTACCGCTATCCATGCACCACATTTTTATGTGGTATAGTAGTGCTTACAGCATGGACTCACAGATGCATATTTCTTTTTTATTTCCCTATAAACTATTTCATGCATGCTTTGTTATTGATCTTTCATTTTAAGTCCTCTGAAATTGTTTAGCCTTATTAGGTATATACGGGTATAATAGGTAGGTAAATATTACATTATATTATATTACTCCATTACTAATATACATTAAAGTCTCAGCCATAACTGAATACCTTTGCTTGGGAGCGTTTTAAGAAAAGAGCGTAAGAAACGACCAGAAAGGGACACTTTATCTCGATTAGACTGCATAATGACACTGACACTGACCGCTCACACACACACACACACACACAAACGGAGTGTTCACTGTCTTAGAGACAGCCAGGGAAGGATCACCTTACAGCATGAGTCATAATATGGACAAGGGATGCCAGGGGAGTCATAAATACACATACACACACACACACACACACACACACACATGCGCACACACACACCTGCACACGTGCACACACACACACACACACACACACAGACACACCCGCGTGCACACAGGCAAAAGATAAAGTTTCCTTCTCCGCATAAATTCGCAACTGAACACCTGTTGCTAAGTGAGAAGGTTTGGATCTTTTTCTCATTAAATATGGAAGACCACAATGGTATCACCTCAGCATACAGCATGAGCTCGTGTCGCAGCCGGCCTCAGCTCACCCACCCCTCATCACACTCTCGTCACAGCACATTTACCAGCACTTTGCACTCCCACCTTTCAATCAATTCACCATCATCGATTCAGTACGAAGGTATCGAACTTGTCACACTCAGAAGCTTTCAGAGTGCAAACTATTCCGCCGTATTCACTGGCTCACGATTCCTCACTACATTGGAACTGCTTTTAGCTCTTTAGTCTGCCCATACATCCTTTTCGGGGAAATGTCAGAACTTTTCATACCTTGAACTCAGAGGGAACATCAGAGCAAGGATTTCCGATTGATCAGTCAAAGAGAGAGAACTTTCTCTGACTCAGTGCAAAAAAAAAACGTTCAGACCAAGCTTTAAGAATACAGTGAACGAAATCCGACCACCCTTAAAACTTCTTCAGTAAAACTGTCACTGAGATGGTACCCCTCGAGGGTCTTCAGTAACTATACCTAGGGGATACAATTATAAAATATAACACTTTAAATATGCATAGTTTTAATTTACTCCATAAACCCGGCTGTGACTTGGTTAGGAAATAAAAGAGTTCAAATAAGCACCTTTCACCATTAAAACTCGACCTGGAGATACATTGCAATAAAAAGTGCAATACAGAATACATCACTGTCACCAAGGCCAATATTAGCATGTGAAACAAATCTACTCTAGGCAATGTTTTCTATAATATAAAATAGTGGTGGGCTGTTATCAGCGTTAACATGCTGAGTTAATGTGAGACCCCTTTCGGGCGATAAAAAAAATATCGCCGTTAATCTATTCACAAAGTTGGGTTGGAAGCTAGCTCTATACTACACAAGCTATGATGACTTTCACCTTGATATTTTAGCGCGGATTTACTCTCTCTCTCTGTCTGTCTGTCTCTCTCTTTCTCTCTCTGGTTTGTGACTTTTCCGGATCGCGCCATTTTAAACCTGTCTCGCTCTCTCTGTCGCTCTCTCTCTCGCCCACTCTCTGTGCCTCTCTCTCTCTCGTTCGTGACTAATTGTAATCTTGAGATTAATCTAGATTAAAAAAATTAATCTATGCCCACCGCTAATAATAATGTATTTTCATGCCACTGAACTGCTTGTGTCGCTGGGTAACTCTCTATTTAACATTCAGCATTACTGGCTGAACACAAATCACCACCATTCTTAATACAGAATAATGTATTAAAACTGTTAGAATTAAAATCAGTATAATAAAAAAAATTTGGCTGATGATTAACAGAAACCAAAACAAAGAACTGTGCGGGGTTACACCAACAGTACTATACTACACAGATCAGACACAACAATAAACCAAAGACAGGTAAAGTGAATGACACTGATTATCTCGTGATCTGAGATTATCTCTCAGATCGGTGCGGTCAAGCGCACCTACTATGGGCACGTGAGTATTGGACCATAGAGCAACGGAAGAAGGTGGCTCGGTTTCATAAATCACATTTTCTTTTACAACTACTGGTTGCTTGTGTGACACTTACTCGGGAAGAGATAGGTTCAGAACTCACTACAGCAAGCCAGTGGAGGCAGTATGATGATATTCAATAAATAATAAAAGCAAATATAAAATTACTGAACACAATTGTATCAGATATCTTAATTTTTAGCCTCTTAAAATCAATGGTCATCGTCTGAGCGCTGTCAGGGTGCCGGGGGAGGAATCCCCAGGACCCTGAACTGCCTCTTAGGACTGAGCAGTCAGGACGACAGAAATCC
>JBBPDB010000108.1:8611736-8632676 GCA_037974465.1 Brachypetersius altus
TTCCTGGGTGCTGTGTTCCTGGCTCCCCACTGCTTCACTTGGTGAATGGGTTAAATGGGACGAACGGGAAAAATACAGAGGAGGAATCTGTGCTGTTCACACTGTGTGCTGAAAACGTATGAAAAAATTCACTTCACTTAGATCTCACATCAGGGTCTTATTTCTATACATATAGACATATATTACATTACATTCATGCGTTTGGACAAAGTGACTTACAGTTTCAGCCACAATGTTCCCCGCCCTCTTAATTATCTTATATGAGTGCAAGTCTTTGATGGCAGGCTGCTGGTATCCAGACATTTTCTATGCACTTTGCACATCTCATTGCATGTTACTCTCAGTACAAGAAGACGATGCAGAGCTAAATCAGACGATACCCCCAAACCTTATTTCCTTTCGGTTTGAGGCATCGTTGTTGTTAGACATGAGGTCAACCAGGGTGGCGTCATCTTTAAACATAACAGGTTTAACAGAGTCACTGCTGGAAGGGCAGGCTTCAATGTACAGAAAGTACAGCAAGGGTGGAGGGGGCCCAGATCTGTGAATATGAGAGATCTTCCCTTATTTATCTGTTTTTCAGACTCTATAACTCCTGCCCTTGTCACACATTCACACAATAATCTGTGCAATGGCTCGATGCTACCTTGTTGTGCAATTTCCTACACTGTGTATCACTATGTGCATATTACTATGATACAAACTGTTAAGTATTACTGAGATAACTGTTGGAAACACCAAAAGACGAGGACAAGCCATGGAGCAGTCATGCTACATGCTGCACCAGGGTTCTTCTTTTTCTTTTTAATGGCAGTGATACAGTTTGGTTCTCAGAAATATCCACGTTAGAATAAATCCACGTAAAACTGAGGGGTTACGGCATATATACACAAATATATATGTGTGTGTGGTTTATGTTTGATTTTGTTTTGTGTAACAGTCTACCACTCGCAATATGTTCATTCAGGGTGCTAAAATAATATCATTATTTATGCTGTTATGTGTAATATTCTTACCATGTTTTCTAAATTGAAGTTGAATCTTTTCATAATAGAGTCCTAACCACTATTTGTGTTAATAGTAATTTTATTTATTTACTATTTATACACTGCGTCGTGTGTATGACATAGTGTTTTTAAAATTGTATTGGATTTATTATGGTCTCCGTGCCTCTGTGAGTCTGTGCTGTCATAACAGTTGTATCAGTTTTAGTCCAGGATCAGTAATGTTCAGATTCTAATTCTGTACACCAGACCACATACCAAGGAAAGTACGTTTTGAGGGTGGAAGTCATTTAGGGTAAGATGCCCCCTCCCCTCCTCTTGGAGCCAAATCTAATCTCAACACATTTACTGAATGCCAATGGTCTAATTAATTCTGAAATGTTATCTGGATCACTGCATTTCTGGGAAACATTTTAGGGGTAGTTGATGTAATTTATTGATACTGGATACAGTCTATGCATTTATATGAAGCTGCGCAAGGTGTTGTGGAGAGAGCAGCACAGTCGGAAATGTATTTATATATATTTGTCTTTGTTTTGTTTTTTTTTTCAAGTTAAAAAATATAAAGTTAAAGATTTGGGGCAGAAATTGCCCCCCCAGAGACTTCGTTACAGTAGCCTACTGGCCCAAAAATACACTTACAATACACTGGCCCAAAAATACAAAAATACAATACACAATATTCTTAAATACACTGACATCAAATCAAATGGTTTTAGAAATATGAAATACAATAATCCCAGTGCTAGTTCAAAAAGCAGTGGTTCTTAACCACTGAAGGTCCAATATGTTGTACAGTTAAATGGTAAAAACATTGTCCTGCATGTCCTGAACACATAAATGTTATACTTGTTCTTGTTGGTACTGTCTCAGTTTCTATATTTTCAATAGATTGATTTTAAATTGTCAAAATTAAAATTAGAATCCAATATTGTTGATTTCTACCTGATATTTTGTACCAAATTGCACATCTTTGTACCAAGCCACGTAAAATCTGGAGCCATTTATATAGCTGAGATGACAAAGTTCACTTTAACGTGACTATGGCTTGACATGCATCCCTGCAGCCTACACTCATGTTGAGAAGAGTTCTTGAGTTTAATCAGGCATGTTTAATGAGGCAAAGAGTCAAGAGTGTGACGCATGTGGACCCCAGAGGGACACACACACAGGACTGGAACAATAAACCAGAGAGAAACCAGAAGTGCACTGTGGGTAAAATACACCTGGATCAAAATTCCATGTATGCACACAGGCACACACACACACACACACACACACACACACACCTACACACACACACACACACACACACACACGATGTATATATATATGTATGTATGTATGTGTGTATGTATTACATCATCATTATATCATTATATATATATATGTTACTGATACTGTGTATACTGATAATCGCAATAGTATAATAGTGTAATATTATAGTGTACTGATAGTAATAGTATTATATACATATATACATATATAAGTCCATGCCTACATTTATCTATCTATATATCTTTGTGTGGGTGTGACACCACAGTGACATTAACTTTTACTAATTAACTAATTTTTAAACAGAGAACCGACAGGACAGGGTCGTTCAGTCAGAACTTTAGTCTAGGCCATGGCACCATCGCTAAGGTTGTTGCGCACTGTGGGTCGAGAGAGGTCCGATACGCAAAAGTTTTCGGCTAAAAGTAGCTCCGTGGTCAGAAACTGGCCACAGGATGAGCTGGAGGATGACTAACACAAACACCAGATGGGCTACAGACTCTGATGTAAGTGTGCATCAGCAGGGAGGTGTTTTTTAAAAGCAAATCACAGCACAAAACACATGTCTCTCCTTCTTGTCTTCTATGGCACTGTCTCTTTAAGCATTACATGGTCGTTTATAAAGGAGCCCATGGTGGAAAGGGGTCTGGGAGAGGCCAGTCTTTAGTGTTTTTTTTTCCCCACCTGTATTACGGAAAGAACCAACCTTCCTAGGCTGGGATTGGATAGTAATTGCTCAAGTGGATAAAACACTAGCCAATCAGAGGGCAGAAGCCAGACCACTAGCCAATCAAGTTGGAGGGGGCGGGGCCTACATGAGAAGGGGTGGGTGAAGGGGCAGTAAACAGGAGGAGAGCTACGGAAAGCTAATCTCCTGCATATGGGCTTGCAGGAAACAGCACTACGTGGAATTTTTTTTAGCAGCTCCATCCAAGACACATTCACCCTCCACCTCTAACAGATGCCATAAAGTAACCAGGCACAAGTTTGTCAGCCTTGCACCTTCCTTTTCCTCCGTTCTGCCTTTTTAGTGGGAACTTTCTTTCTCTCGGAGGGGCTACAGGAGCGACGAGAAGAGAAGAGAAGAGAGAAGGCACCATGCCACGAAGGACTGTTCAAGACGTAACAGTTCAAGATGTGCAGAAGAGGAGGAATCCAAGCAAACATTATGTGAGTGTTGCTCTTTTTCCTTCAGGTTTTCTGTTTTGTTTTTGTTTCCCGCCTCTTTTCTGTGCTTGTTTTCCAGAAGTTTTGGTGGAGGGCTTTCAGCTGAGCTCACTGGAACAAAGAGGGATCCTCTGGGAGGAGGATCAGGTTACACTGACCCAGAGGACCAGACTTTAAAAAATGGCACACTTTTCTACCCTTGGAAAAGTAGATTTTGCCCATTTTGGCTCTCTTTATGAGTTTATTTTAGTACTTTGTCACTGTCACAGCTACACTTTCTCGCCAAACACGTTATTATTAATATTATTGGTCAGATTTTTAGTCTCCATCTAATTCTGAGTAACAAAGTATGGTCTTTTACACACCCTTTGTGCACCTTTAACTTTTGTCTGTGCTGACACACACCTTCAGAGCCTTGTTGTCAAGTTACAAAAGTAAAAAAGCCCCTGGAACTTTTCTGTGATGGACAAACTTTCCATTTTTATTGTATGGTGTCATCTAACAGTTTTCTTTGTTCGCAGTCTGTAACACAAACTGTTATTGTGAGACTGAAAATTTGAATGAAGCCTCCAGCCCACATCTTTTGCTATAATTGTGGCAGAAAAGGCGGCTGTGAGTAACTATAATGACTGTGAAGGTATTTGAATGTTAATGTGAGGATGGGAATGGGTGGGGGCTGTGGACTCCCTGACCCTGGTACGACTGACAGAGTGCCTGGTGAAAACACTAACATCCCTACAGGCATGGATATTTAAAAGAAGGTGCTAAAAGCTGGGACAAATGAAAGTAATCAGGACGCTTTTCTTTATTGCTGTAGTACTGGCCCTGTAGTGCATGCCACAGGGTCAGAGCAACAGTGCTATGAGTCGTAAAGGTGCAGAATGTGAGCTTTGATTTCGGTTGACTTTGTGTTCTTATTGGACGAGCCAGAAATCACAGCCCTTCTCTCACAGACACCAGTTTTCCTGGAGACCAAAAGTAACTGAAACCTTTGGCTTGTTTCTAGGACACAAATACTTAATTACAAAAATTTAGCTGAATTCAAATGGACCTTCTCAGCTCATCAGCGATGATTAATACGTCTTTTGCACGACACTAATTGAAGTTCTCTTACAGTAAGATAAAAGCCAAATGGACACGGTTATATATATATTTACACACACAGTCTTGTTTGCTTTTAAATTAGGCAAAAGGTTTAATGTGAGGCTGGCACTGACCACATGGATGGGACGTTTTTTGGTTTCTCTGGGCCATAGTCCTGCATACCACACCCTGCTTGCCATTCCTCTCAAGGCCTTGAAAAACTCTCCCAGCAGTTTTAAAGTCATGCTGCCTGTTGGCCTGTTGGGCCCGGCTCCGAGCCCAGTGTTTTATGGACAATGGCAGTGGCCAGATTAACATGTGGCCATTTCCAGCCTCTCCTTAAAACAGCTGAGATCATTGCAACAAGCCCTTAGTCAAGCTTTTTGGCTCCATCCTTTTGGAATAGGTCACAACCGCAAACCTCTTAAGGGGGTACATGCTTTTTCTTCTTGATTTGTAACCTGTTGTTGGGAAGGGAATGGATTATTTGCCCATGAGGTTAAAAAGGTGCAAGAAAATCTTTCAGACATCAGACAAAGAGGGTTATAAGGAAAACCATATTGTTTGTTTTGGATCACACTTTCAGGGCTGCCAGGTCCATGGAGGTAATTTACATATATGTCTGTCTTAAAAGCACGTGGACAGATTGAGTCCTGAAGGTTAAACAGTGGTTGGAAATTAATTAAAGTGGAAATGAATTAAAGCTGCTTTTGGTAAATATAATCAATTAATGCCATCTCAGGGGATAAAGAAATACAAAAAATGTAGTATATGGGCCTATAAATACGTACCAGAACAAATAATGAACCCTTCAATTGTCCAGCAGGGATTTTTGTTGTCTGTGTTTAAAGCACTAGTTGCCGGAAGTGACTGCTTGTGGCTGTGAGTCATGTTTCATGTGGAGATGGTCAGCTAATGACGTGAGGCCGAGGATAAAAGGATGTTGCGAATGTTTTTACTGGAAATTGGCCTCCCCGTATGAGGACAGAGAAGCCAGAATATAATAATATACTAAAGATCTCCTGATTTCACTTCTGTATTGTTCTGCTGTCACGAATATTTCTGGATGATGTTTTCAATCACTGCAAAACAAAGCATTGCTCCATCTCAGGCTTGGATTGTGTAATGCCGTTGTGTGTCAGCAGTTTTTTGATTCAAGTAAAGACTAATGTGTGTATGAGATCAAGATGAAAATCCAATAAGATTCTATAAAAATAAAAGAAATTTTCTTTTAAATTAACTTTTTAATTATAGAAATGAAAAGCATAGTGTTATAACTCTCTATATTCTGCTACCGTGTTAATTCCTATAGTCACATTTGTGTATTAACGCTAGCGAAACACAAGTGTGGTTTTGAAAATGACCAAAACAATTTTGTAGTGAAATTTGTGATTTTGAGACGCATTGAATCTTTAAGTGAAAAATTGTCAACATATTGTTGCAAAGTCAGAGATGTTAACCCCTTGCTGGATTTAATGAAAACCAGTGCTGACCCAAATACAATGA
Organism: Brachypetersius altus; assembly: GCA_037974465.1. Lineage (NCBI taxonomy): Eukaryota > Metazoa > Chordata > Actinopteri > Characiformes > Alestidae > Brachypetersius > Brachypetersius altus. The sequence goes on from JBBPDB010000108.1 coordinate 8,617,772, forward strand.
AAATGTGTCATTCACTTGGAAAGGCCTTTAAAAAAGACAGTAACGGTATCTAAATAATCTAATTACAGCTGGTTTACTTGAGGCATCCATCACACATTGCCTTAACCATCAAACTGGATTCCGTTTTACGAAGGCATTTAAGTTGATGCCACATTTGAGGCACTTGAACTGGTTGATAAGTAGTTACAAGTTTGATAATCCAACTATTAGTAGGAGCAACAATTGCAGTTTGTGTAGAAGCTGACTGTTACTACACTTTTATAGTACTTTGACTATTACTACCTTTGCACCTACTGGATATATTTGGAACTGCAGGGATGAAATTACATAAAATTATGTTTGTTAGAACATTTACATTTATGGCATTTAGCTGACGCTCTTATCCAGAGCGATGTAATCAACATATTATTAGGGGTGTACCAAATATTCGGCCACCGAAAAATTGCTACCAAAAATGGCAAAAAATGTATTTTTGTTTCGGTCAAATTGAACTGAAACAGTGATGATGCAAATAGCAACCGCAACCTGTAGCGCCAGATTGGATTAGAATCATCATGTCTGCCATGTGGCACATTTCAATATATCTATGAAAGACATGCGGAAAACCGTTTGTAAAGCGCACAATGTTGAAATTTCTAGAGGGGGTGCATCCCCAAAGACTTTCTCAACGTTGGGATTAATTTATCATATAAAAACAAAAACATCCCGCTGGAGCCAGAAGAGAGAGACCCTTCGAGCACACCCACTCCGCCTGTGTTTCTGAAAAGGCGAGAAAGTTTTCCAGTGATTATGGTTAATAGATGGGCTGTCATTGTTTTAATACACTTCAGTCAGAATATTAAAATGCACTTGTATTCACTGGTTTTATGAGAGAAGATATTTAGTTGTGTAATATTTCAGCTCTCTTACTTTTAGGCTATTCATGAGTGGGGCCAAGTAAAATATTTTATTTCATATTGTGCATTGTTTGAATGCTAAATAAATATTTTCATAGTTTTGTAACAGATTTATTCCTTTAACTATGAATATTGATTTATGCAAACTGCAATGCTTGTGGTAAGTATACACAGTCCCAGCCATAAGGGTAATATTACAGGGTATAATTTATTTCTGTGTTTCGGTTTTTGGCCAAGTGTTTCCTCATTTTCAGTTTTCGGTTTTGGCAAAAAACCCATTTTGGTGCATCCCTACATATGGTTTGAAGAGTGATTTTGTGAGTATTTGAGAGTGAATATATAAGTGCGTGTGTATGTGCTTATTTGGAAATACACATAAATATTTGAAGTCTATAGAATTACCTGATGAAAATCAATATTTATTAATTGTAGCAGGAGAGAGACTAATTGCTGCCTAGACAGCAGAAATTTGATTGATCTGTGATGGTTTGGAATCTGTTTCCCTTGGGAGTTTACTATGTCTCTTCCACCATCCAGTCAAGCTCCTTACAGGTTCCAATCTTTGTAAGTGCATCTCTTTGCTGGCAATATGGGCAGCCTAGGAAAGGGAGGGTCACACACTTTCTTGAAGTTTTGTAAAGTTTGCAGCTTTGGAGTAGAGTAGTCTGAACTCCTCTGTGTGTTTTGGAGACATGCAGCCAACCCCATCAGTTTGCTGACTTATCGGTACACTGTGCACAGAGAGGACAAATGCAATCCTGATGTTTCATTGGGAGAATGAATTTTGGCAGAGCAATACGGCCCAAATATTACTAAATGAACAATAAAGTGAGATAAATAATAATAGAAATAATACGCAAAACAAAACAACTCAATACATGAGAAAGTAGACAATGCCTCAAATGTGTCTTATTTCTGTCTATGAAACATATTTGAATTATTATTGCTGTATCGTTCGGAACTGGTGCTTTTCGTGATTGCTACAGCAGCAAAAAGGCAAAAAAGATTGATTTTGCCACTTATATACAAAGGCATTGAACCGAGACCATGTTTGGAAGTATTTGACTATCATCCAGTGTCTCTTACAGATTGAACTCACTGTAAAAACTCCTGATCTAACTAAGACTTGCAATCTTATTTCTAGCCTAAAAGTCTTCTTGGTCTTGTTTTGAGAATAATATACTATGTAAGATAATTAAGATTGTTTAAGGTATTTTTTTTTCCATATTTCAAGAAATCTTACCCAGTGTAAATATCTTACTGCACTGACAGATAATTTCACTTGATTCTAGTCTTAAGATTTCTTTAAATAGGAAAAATATCTTAAAGCAATCTTTATATACCATATAAGAGCAAAAAATCTCAAAACAGGAGTTTTTGCAGTGTAGTAAATCCCATACTTCCTAGACTTTCTAAAAAACCTCCCCAAACCAAAGAATTTTTATAGTAATGCCTTGACCGGCATTTTTAATGATCACAAAGAATTCTGATTCCAAACAACCCTCCCAGATAAAACTCGCCTTTCCAGCGCTAATTACATCATCACTAAGTCGACTTTGACTGTGAGAGTTTTCGCTTCAGTGCTCCAGCACAGTCAGACAGCCCTTCTCACAGAGGCAAATACATTCATATCTTAACAAGACATAACATTATGACACTAAGTCCATTTCTGTTTCTCTCTCTGGTGAGAGAGTGGGCTATAAATGAATTCAGCCACTGTGAACGGATGAAGTTACATAATTATGTCTGTATTTGTCTTGCATAAACTCAGCAGGGCTGCCTAAACGGACAGTCGCACTCATGAATAATACAAACAGCAGTCCGCAAGCACGCCATCTTGGAATAAAAACAAAGTAACGATGCAGGATGGCATTTTGTTTTGCTGCTGTCGAAGGAGCTTTCACAGTGAATTATTTGTCACATGTGAACAAATCACAGCACAGTACACACTGGCCTAGTGAGTAAGACACTTGCCCCTGGAACAAGAGGTTCGAATCCTACCTTCAGCACCACCACTGGGTTCCTGAGCAAGACCCTTAACCCATAGTTGCTCCAGGGAGAGACTGCCCCCTGTAGTTAGGGAATGGAATTCACTTTGGATAAAAGCGTGTGATAAATAATGTGCAACGTTGTTCTCTGCCTTTAAGCAATTTTTCCAAGTGAAGTAGTGAGTGGGGAGGGTAGCTCAGTGGTGCCACTGACAGTTCTGGGTTTGAAACCCACATCCTACCTCCCTAACCACCAGACCACCAGCTGCATGTTTCTGACCACTTCTCAAGGATGTGCTTGATATCAGACAAATATCATTAATATTTCAAAATGCATTTCAAGACTATCACTCACAAAGTGAGACAAACCCCAAGGACAACCTTGAGGAAAACACCCCCCACCCAAACCATCCAACACTTCGGCTCCTCACGTGGAATGGCCACTTCTCCCACTAGATGGAGACACACGTCCTCCAACAGCGCTGTCTTCCTGCCTCAAGTCAGTTGAGCATAAAAGCAGATAAGCTCACTCCAGCATCCAAAAGCAAATTAATCTCTCCCAGCACAGCGAGGAGGAAATTATAATTCTTAATCTCAGCTCTCAGAAGAACTGCTCCGTTCAACAGAATGTCTAATAGAGCTGGGATGCAAATGGAAGCCTTGGTTTGAGCAGTGAGGCTGGTGATATTGAGATGCTCTGTTATCAGAAAATCCCTTCCAGAGCTGCAGGAATCGAGTGTCTGCAGAGATTTTACACTAAAGCTGTGAAGCAGGTAATAGGTGTTGTCTAAAGAAATGCTAAGGAAGGAACCCAGCCTTGTCTGAACTCAATATTTCTATTAGACAGAAAATGTACTCATCCCTTATTCACTGTCTGGAATCTTAGTGTTATATTCAGTATTTTGGATAGTTAATAAAATGGCTTTGTTTGTGTTGTAGACATTGACCCCTGGTTACATCAAACTGCTTTGAATGAATTAAATAAATGTAAATGAATGCAAATGAAGTGTGTTAAGAAACAAATATAGAATAATAATATCCTATTATCTTCTAGGTTCTTTTTATTTATTCAGATACCACTTTACAATAAGACTATACTTATAAAGGGGTTATATATGATTTATAATCAGATTGTAGTCAGTTTATCATACATTGATGCAGGCTTGTTATAACTTGCTTATTAATGATTTATAAACGGCATACAACCTAATTAATAACTTGATTATAAATGATTATAATTAACAGCTTGATTTTGAAACCCATTATGAAGGTAGTTTTATGGTAAAGTATTATATTTATTAATTTTAATGAATTTTGATATTATACACAAATGGTTAATATCAGCTCATAATCAGCTAGATTGGAATCCATGCTATGTATAGGTGCCTGCAAATCTCATCTCAAACTTGTCTGACCCAAGCATCAGGCAGCAGTGCTCAGATTTGGTCCTCGCCGTAATAAACAGGCAGATTAATCAGAGCGCTGCAGTTGCTGGCCCCTCTTTGCGGGCCCCGTTAGACGATCTGTCCAAAGCGTTTCAGAGCCACACTCTCATCCTGCGTAGAGACGCATTGTGCGCCCTGAATCTGCTACGTACGGCACTTTCTATTTCTCTCAGCACCGCGACCGAAGCCTTAAGCCGTGATGAGACTGTGGCTTATTTCCTTATCGCATGACATGGTCTGTTTCACAGCGATTATTGTGGTGACCTCTAGCAGGGGTTCTGGAATGGCAGCCGAGCAGGAGTCCACCCAATCAAAAATTGGCCTCTCCAGAAGCCGTAATAAGATATGACTCACCGAACCACGGGGCAGTAAATAACCCAGTGTGGCCCTGGCTTTGCTGTACATTTGTCGTTTTTTATTTATTTATTTATTTATTTTTGAATGCAGGAAAGAGAGCAGAACATTACATTTCCTCAGTGACTGCCCCCAAAATGTTTTCCAGCCATGTGACGTTTGCCATTTCAGCTCAGGCAAGAGCCCATAGTTCAAATTGTTGAATGCCCTTCAGCATCCTGATGGAATCATCTTTCATCCTAAAAGCAGCATGATGCTGCATCTTTATGGACCTTCTTCCATCTACATGGACCCTCATCAAAAGACCTCCCCTGATACAGCAGACTGCACTCATATCACCTTTGTGCCACAGCACTAGGAGACTTGTATGACTCATAACATTCACTTGTGTGACCTCAACTTCCCGTTAACAAGGTTGCTTTCTCATTCACAGTCCACCTTAAAATACTGATGCAGCAGCTCTTTTTAGCTGGAAATAGATGGAGACAGCAGACAAGACAATCAATATGATCAGACGATATGAATTTATTTGTAAAAACTAACTCGTCAAGATTTACGTTTATGAAGTTATTTCTTTGTGATGCAAGTTAACAGCTGAACATGAACTTGAATCTCCATTCTTTAAAGCCAATGAAAGCACTAATAGACACTTCAATAAACACAGATTCTACAAGATACACAATTTCTATCAATGTAGCGGTTTAGATGATGTCTCATCATTTAAAGCCTATTATTACGCAGAAACCTTTTGTTACAAAATTAAAAACCTTATAATAAATTCTACTCTAAATAATAATGGCATCAGTTTGCAAGGATAAACCTTGAAAAACTTGCACAGGAGTGAAGCGAGGCGTAAGCAGGCAGGTTGCATGTGATGGAATTTTATTATAAAAATCATAGACTCTCCATACGAAACCAAAATAGGTACGAGGACCTTTTGAAACATAAAGCAACCTACATATAAGAGACCGGAGGATCAGGGAGGGTGAGGATCAAAGTGAGGGATAACCAGCAACTCAAACATGAATCCAAAGAACTTAAATACCTAAACAGACTCTGACAGAAACCAATCACAAAGCACAATCACTTAACTAATACAAGACAGCTGACACACACATTACAGTAACCCCCTCCCAAAAGCGCGCCTCCAGAGCACCAAAACCCAAGCGCAGAGGGGGGGAATGCTGACACAAACATGAACACAGAATGTTAAACTAAAAGTCTCTATAACCAAACCAAAAACAGTGACCTCTACCGGCTACTGGCCGAGATATTACACACTCATGAGGAGCACCACCTTTTACAAATCACCCTGACAGACTCTTATGTTGAAACTGTAGGCACTGCAGTGCAATCTATGGGTTCTGAGTGGGCTCGCATTAATGTGCTGCTATCGTATCCGACGTGGTGCAGCCCTCCAATGCTGTCATGCTGCCATCTGTTGGTTCCTAGTAGTATAATTAAATGAGGTGGCCGGAAAAGTAAATTGTTGAATGCAAGTTTACTTATATAGCACATTATCAAAGGTAACTCAGTGTGCTTTACAGGAATAGAATAAAAATAAAACAGAATAAAGTAAAAGAAAAGAAAAGAAACAGAAAAACGAGATTAAAAAAAGATAAAAAAACAGATTAAATGTGCTACAGAAGTGCATATATTTAAAAGAAGGCGGAGGAGAATAGTGCCGTTTTCAATCGTTCTTTAAGCTACAGTTGGTGCAGATCTGATATAGATGCACAGTCGGTTGGACAGAATAGTGGATAAACACCATGTTTAGTGTCAGAATGGGGGCCGCGAAGCCCACACTCTGAACTCCCTCTATGCATGGAGCAGGCCAAGGCACAGGGATCCATGCGAATGTGTTTATTAACGAAAAAGCAAAACAGAAAACAAATAGGCGCAATGGCCTCCTAGAACTCTAACAGGAACAACAAGGCAGGAAACAGGCAGGGGTGATGAGGTGATGGACACATGAGGAAAACCTAACAAACACAACCTTATATACACAGAAAATCAAGACGAAAAACACAGGGCAGGTGAAAACAAAGGAGACACATGACACAAGAACAGAACGTCAAAATAAGAGCACAGAACATGAAACAAAAGGCAAAAAACAGAAAACATTGGCCTCTAGCGGCCACCGACCGTGACACAAACAATGCACAATAAAAAATAAAATTTTACTTGACCCCACGCATGAATAGCCTAAAAGCAAGAAAGCTGAAATATTATACAATTAAAAATCTTCTTCCATAAAACAAGTGAATTCAAGTGCATTTTAATATTCTGAACGAAGTGCATGAACACAGTGCAATCAGAGTAAGTGCTTTAAAAACTGTTGAACATTCTCTGTAGGCCTATAACAAAATAGTATATTAAAACAAAGCCTGGCATAGCCCATCAGTGGAAAACTTAATTGCCTTTTTAAAAACACAGATGGAGTGGGTGTGCTCGAAGGGTCCTGCCTCTTCTCTGCTACATACTCTCTATGGCGATCAGGATGTTTAGACCTTTTATCATAAATTAATCCCGACGTTGAGAAAGTCTTTGTGGATGCATCCCCTCTAGAAATTTTGGCATTGTTCGCTTTACAAAGGTCTTTGTCTTGTCTGTCTTAGATATATTGAAAAACGCCCACACGGTTGAATCTAATCCAATCTGGCGCGTGCAGGTTGCAGTTGTTGATTGTGCCATCACTGTTTTGGTCGTGTTAAAAAAAAGTCCAGCCGAAACCGAAAATTCTGTGCATCCCTACTCACAACCCACAGTTCCTATGACAACTAAGCTGTTAATATACAGAATACAATAAAATCGCAATTATCTTAGTCCTCATTATTCACTCTGAACTTCTCTGTCTCTCCAGTTTCCTGTGAAGGAGATGGCTGTGAGAGCCACCAGAGCTGCAAGAACGTTGGCCCTGGAAAGTACGACTGCACCTGCAACCCGGGCTACTATGGCGAAAACTGTGAAGGTACGGCTGGCAGAAAAGGAGCTTCTTCCGCACTGCTTCTCCTTAGGCAGGCAGGTATGCAGCGGAGAGGAGGAGAGCAAGGCAGACGGCGCTATGCCACAGGAATTTGGAGCTCTGCCTGGGAAGACCATGCAGCTGTGATGGATGAGCGTAATTATCCAAACCGACATGGCCTCACCCAGTTTACTACACAGCCCTCACAGCAATGAGTGCTTGATGTTGCAAAATAATTGCTTTATGGCACCTTTTACTAGTTTACCAACAAGAGGAAGGGCTTCTGTCTAGACTTGAAAGGGCCTCTCTTTTTACGAGATGGCAATGTTTGGAATTCACTTCCCGGAGACAAAGCTGAGGAGATAATGGGCACACGTGCCAGCTAGAGATCCAGGTTCATGGTCCTGTGGCTGGCTCCCTGGGATGGCTAAAGCCTTAAAACTTAAAGACCTGTATGTGGGCCTATACTTCAATACAAATACAGATGATTTTTCTTCTGAATAACTTAAAGAATAACTTAAAAAGTTGACGGTTCTTGTAAAAACGTTTAACTCCTAATTTGGAAAGCCCACAGAATATGTGTTGTATCTGTTGCATTTGACTTATGCTGAATTAAATACCTAAATTTATCTTCATTTTTCCGACCCCCAGCCTCAATCCTCACCCTAATGCTGGTACTCAACTATTTCCAAGTTTCTCCAGATTTAAATTTACATCATTTGTCAGATGCTTTTATCCAACTTTGGACTGGTGGCCCAGTGATTAGGGTTTTTGGAAAGTCGAGGGACAGAATGGTCACTTTAAACTTTATCAACTTATAATTGTTGCAAATCACAAAGTTAGAAGTCTTGCCCAAGGATTGGTGTAGTGTGGTGCATTACCGGGTTTCAAGTCATATCTCATTTCCCTGCTGTACCATAATGTGCTTCTGAGCCAAGTGCAGCTTCACGCAGTATTTTCGCTGATACTGGTGTGTGTGTGTGTGTGTGTGTGTGTGTGTGTGTGTGTGTGGGAGAGGGGTTTAACACAGGATATTATGGTGCATGGTGCACATCTGTAATTATTCCAGAATCATCCAAATACAGTGGAGCCACTTTCTGTAACATCTCATTCTGTAGTTTTTTTGGGAAAGAGATTCTTCTATGATATGCTCCAAAGAACCCTTCATAGTACCTGATTTCATTTCAGGACAATACATCTTCATTTTTTCCATGATAAGATGATGTGAGTGTAAGATGATTATATTTATAGGTTCAGTGAGCTGTGGGCTTTCCAAAGTGTAAAGTGTTATAGTAGGAAAAACTACATTAATCAGTTACTTTTTTAAGGCAAAAAAACGGTTTGTCATTTAAGTCATTCATTATATAGCACATTATCATACCGTTAGGTAATTCAGTGTACTTTACAGAACAAAATAGAATAAGATCATGGGAAAAGAATACATAATTGAACATTGAAAGTCCAGTAGAAGTGCAAAATTTTAAAGGAAGGCAGAGGAGAATAGTGTACTAAGGACGATTTGTTGGAAATATCAAAAATATCGAGTTTAATGTCTTAAAATTAGTGGTGGGCCGTTATCGGCGTTAACGTGCTGCATTAATGTGAGACTCTTATCGTGCGATAAAAAAAATATCGCCGTTAATCTATTCACAAAGTTGGGTTGGGACCTGGGTCTATACTACGCAAGCTATGATGACTTTCACCTTGATATTTTAGCGCAGATTTACTCTCTTTCTCTCTGTCTGTCTGTGTCTCTGTCTCTGTCTCTCTCTCTCTCTCTGGCTCTCTCTCGTTCGTGACTTTTCCGGATCGCACCCGTTTTAAACCAATCTCGCTCTCTCTGTTTCTCTCTCTGTTGCTCTCTCTCGCGCGCTCTCTCTGTGCCTCTCTTTCTCTCTCTCTCTCTCGCTCTCTCTAACTCTCTCTCTCGTTCGTGACTTTTCCGGAGCGTGCGGATCATATCTCTCTCTCTCTCTGTCTCTCTCTCTCTCTCTCTCTCGCTCTCTCTTTTTCTGTCTCTCTCTCTCTCATTCGTGACTTTTCTGGAGCGTGCAGATCGTCTCTCTCTCTCTCTCTCTCTCTCTCTCTCTCTCTCTGTGTCTCTCTCTCTTTCTTTCTTTTACTCTCTCTTAAATGACAGGTTCAGGATACAGTTTTTTCCCTAACTTTTCTCTCTAAGAGTATTTTAATAGTATGTGAGCCTTCGCAAATTCACGCTACTTCTCACCCTTGAGCTGAAATAACTATCAGCATTTATATAGACTCTCTTAAATCTCCCGAATACCTTCCTGCCCGGCAAACTTGGAAGGCACAGTGGAAAAAGGCACGCGGTCCTGCGAGGAAGAGGAGGTAGCGGCCCACAGGCAGAACACAGGAGTGCCTAATCGTCCGTCGAGATCAAAGCCAAAGTCCCTCACGGAGAGCCCATGAAAAAGGCTCCACTGAATTAACAATCTATTAATTGCCTCCACGGCCATACATTCTGATCAAAAAACATGTTCCATATTATCAGAAAAATAATACCCTCACGCAAGCCCCCTGGACTTCAAAGGGAAGCAATTTAGCGGTGATACAGCCACTTCCTTTCATCCACTTCTGCAATTACGAGGGGTGGGGGGATAAAACCAGGCTTGCAGTTTCAGGAGAGATGCAGAAAACCTGACTTACAATCATCCGGCAATTTGGGAACTGTGTGAGGGAAACGATGTGGAAAAGAGTGACCCTGGAGAAAAGTTTATAATGTCAAAACAAAAAAAAAATTCCCCCCAGAACACCCACCCCCCCACTGCATTGCATTTCCCCACACTACACTACACACACAGACAAACTTCCATTCCCACACATGTGCTTCCTCTGTATTTACACTTGGTGCCACTTTGACTAATGCGGAAAGAGTGCAACATCTTTTAGAATAGTTAGAATGTTTACTTCTCCAGCAAAGTGAAAACTACAGTGACCTCTTTCAGGCTAACGGTGAGAGCCTGGGCAACTCATGAGTCTCTCTCTCCATATCTCTCTCTCTCTCTCCTTGTAGAAGAATGTCCGTGCCAGAATGGAGGCATATGTATTGATGTGAACGGCACCTGTGAGTGTCCAACAGGCTTCACTGGACTCTACTGTCAGTTTGGTATGCCTTTAATGTAATAGAAAGAAAATATGTGCTTTTTTAGTCACTTTGTCCCGTGTTAGAGCTGTGCAAGTGCATCCTAAATACTGTAGAAGAGCTCTGAGTAGATATCTGCAGAACATTATCTTTAGCTAATTAGCAAATTTTCTTTAGCAACATTAGCTAATTCAGCTAATCCAAGGAGGAAGATGTAGGTGCCACAGTATTTTGGTGTGTCAAATAGGTAGAGTCATTTTCGTTTGATACCGTAAGAAGAGAGCAGACACCACGAAGATTCACCGGAATAAAATGACTCAAATTACAGCCCTGTGATTGTACAGTCCTGTGTTTGACCTCTTTTGGATAGTATTTATGGTACACATCACAATACACTGAAAGCAAATGTGCCACAACTGTGTATGTGACAAATAAAGGCTTATCATCATCATCATCATCATCACAGACAAATAAAGTATCTAAAAGAACAATTTTGCGACATTTTAGAATAGCATGGGTGCTGTATTTGAGCCAAAATGGGCACCTGTACCTAATTAGAGTTTTTAATGATAATTGATAGAAACATTTCAAAATCTTACCGTTGGTATTTGTAACCTTCTCACTGGCTTTGCTTTCCAGAGGTAACGCAGACACCGTGCAGTAACAGCAGACCGTGCCCAGACGGGGGCCCGTGTCTAGAATATGGTGGCACATATCTCTGCACGTGCCAAACCAGCGTTGACTTCGACCACAAGGACGCCTACCCTTATGGTAAGCGCTAGAGCGAGAGGCCTACATACGCTGCACATGACGCACACCATTTCCATGACAGTAAACACGTCGCACGCCAGTCTTTAAGGGTGGCAAGTGCCTCCAAAATGCTCCAGGCAGTGAAATTTAAAACATGATTTATTTGTCTGGTGACGTGACACGAAGGTAGTGCTTCAGTTTTGTCATTAAGGGTCAAATGATCTATGTTGTCATGGACATTTGAGTGAGTGAATCATTCCCACAAGCGCAAATAAAAGTCTCCAGCTCTCACGATGTGATTGAACGTGGTCAAGTCGGTGTATGTGTTTTTCAGTACAGCCCCGATCGGCCTGCGATTCGTCGCCATGTCAGAATGGAGGTTATTGCTATGAACGTGATGGAGGCTACACGTGCGAATGCAAACATGGCTACAGGGGGAAACACTGTGAAATAGGTAATAACGACCATTGGTGTGTCTGCTGCATTTTTGTTCATTTTGGCTGGTGCAATGCATTAGCATTTGACTCCCATTTGACATGCACAGTGATACATGCAGCCTTGATTTGTGTCTTCCTTTTTTGTCCTCAGTCAGATTAAGTATGTGTGCCTCTAGCCCCTGCCGAAACGGAGGCTCCTGTAAAGAAGAAGGTAGCAACTACCGCTGTGTGTGTCCCTACAGGTTTACTGGGAAACACTGCGAAGTGGGTGAGTGTTGGGGTGTTACTAATCCACAAAACATTCATAGCGAGCTTTAAAGAAGCATCCTAGAAAATATAAATCACCTTATAAATGTTATTTTGTCATATTGTGTGATTCTTGTTGGACAGTACTTTCACGGGCCTTCAGTGTATAATTTCTAGCATTCATTACACAACCATGGGGAATCTGTCATACAGCGATAAGGAAATCGACTGATGTGCCCCTGATACAGAGGCATGATATTCTGTTTCCTGGCAGTAATGTTAGCCATCTGGCTTTCATCTGCATTCACCACCTGGCAAAAAAACATATTGAATCTTACCCAGAGTGCTTGTCGTACTTCAGAAGTTCGTTCCTCCTTCAAGATGCATAATCAGAAGTGGCTTTTTCTCTTCAGAATAAATTTCCACTGCAGTAGATTAATCAGCCAGTCAACATGCAGCTTGCTTCAACCCACATCAAGTTGTTAAATGATCTCCAACACTGTAAAATACAGTATTATAAACCAAATAAGAAGAAAATAAACTTACATTGCATTTGCCTTAAGCTGTAGAGCAAAATTAAAGAAACTGGAATTACCAAACATAACTTGGCTAATTAACTATGTTCACATGGTAAGGGATCACACAAATTGTAGTTTTGATAAACTATTCCTAAAGGAGCACTTTTACAGAAACTTAAAGAGTTTAAATGTCCTCACATCTGAGCACTTTTCTTAAATGACCTTATGGTTCCAAAATCCTCTCATCACAGCAGCTCTAGCCATACCCTGGTCAAATGGAAGGAGTGTGTAATCTGCTTTTGTTCATGTTTGGAGAACTGCACTTCCCCACACAGAGTGCCATAAAATCTCTGCGAAGAAAATCAGCTCCTCAAAGCCAAGGGGCTTTTCATCTCTGGAATCTCATTATCCCAACTGTGTCCCATATTAGAGTTGTGCAACTGCTTGGCCTTGTGGAGTGATCCAAAGTGCTGGAGATTGTTCAAGGCTTGGATTCTTCACATATAGAGGAAAAACTTGCCTTGGCACATAAGTCTGAAAAGGGCTGTGTAGTTCTTTCTCAGAGCTACTGTAATGATTAATGACTTCTCACACATGTTGAACTACACATTCACACAAACTGCACGTGCAAACATTTGCCCAAAACACTCACACCAGCTCAACCTCGCTTCAAAATAAACACAGATACTAACACACTCCTTCTCTCACGTCTCCAGAGTCCCATAACTCTTCTGTAGGCTCTAACCTGCAGTCTTATTTTCCTATTTCAAATGAACAGCACCATTCTATGGGATGCTGGGCTACACAGTCTCTACACCTCTCTAAAGCATGGATCACTCCAAAGACACAATGAAGGAATACATCGGAGCTTTTCCCACTAATCTATGTCTTTTTCATCCATAGTATGTGGTTGATGATCATTTCAAATTTTCCACTTGGACACTTGCCTGGAATCCATTGGTTTACATTTACATAGAACATTATGTAGAGATCTTTAAGTCAAACGGGTTTGTAAATGAATCAGTAAATCTGCAGAATTCCTTCCTTTGGAGATGGTACTAGTTTCCCAGAGGGAAACACTGGTGTTAACAAGTTTCTGATGTGGCGGTCTAAGCAGAGTTTAATAGGCTCCAGACAGATTGGACACAGAACCCGACTGTGATTTTGGACTATGTTGCTCCACTGAGTGACAGTTGGATAACTCTTCGTGAGAATAGCTTTGCTAAGACATTTTCCATGTCTGTCTAATAATACATTTATCCGTATAGAGTAATATTGTACTTATTATATAATACGTTATATAAACAAGTATATAATTTTTATTCATAGAATTATGGGCTGTCTGGACCAAACATTCAATATTTACTTGAAATATAAGAACAGACTGCATATATGTATTAGAGAGCTCTGGCTTTGTTCAGACAGGCTGATTAAATTTGATTTTGCACCTCTGACCTGAGCAGGGCAGATTTTCTGAATGATGAAAAGCCACACAAAATTAGATTCCATAGAAAACTATGTATCACCATGTTTATTTTTAATTTTTTTAGCAAAATCCAGTGTGTAAAATATTAGTGAGGAATGACTTTGACATTAACTCACATTAGAAGTAAAGAACATTTTTGCTTTGGGCATAAATTTGTAGATTTCTGGATGTGAGCTTGATTGTTGGTGGAGGTGGTTTTGGACATCAGAATGTGTAGCAAAAAACTCTTGAACATGGAGAGTTGGAGCTTTTAATAGACATTTAGGGGACAAAGTGTAACACTGCTGTAAAGTAGCCAAATCTTCTAGTTATAATCAAGATCTAAGCTCATATACTGAATGTGACTAAAGTCTAACCTAAAATCTAAACACTAAACAGAAACTGAAGGGAGTTCTTGATGACTTCTACATGAGCTAAAAGGCAAGACTGAGAGAGGCCTAAGGGTGATGGCAGGATGAGATGGGGTGGTAGTGGTGTGCAAAAACTTTGTCACATGAAATGAGAAGGAATTTTGCAGAATGTTAGATTGGAAGGGAGAGGAGATTCAGTCATGATCCTCAAATGTCACTTATTTCTTTTTGTGTGTGTGTGTGTGTGTGTGTGTGTGTGTATGTGTATGTGTATGTGTATGTGTATATGAGTGTGTGTGTGTGTGTGTGTGTGTGTGTGTATGTGTGTGTGTGTGTATGTGTGTGTGTGTGTGTGTGTGTGTGTGTG
>JBBPDB010000108.1:8632876-8647424 GCA_037974465.1 Brachypetersius altus
GTGTATGTGTGTGTGTATGTGTGTGTGTGTGTGTGTGTGTGTGTGTGTGTGTGTGTGTGTGTGTGTGTGTGTGTGTGAGTGAATAGGAAAGCCAGACCCTTGTGCCTCAGGTCCCTGCATGAATGGAGGAACGTGTTTTCATTACATTGGCAAGTACAAGTGTGAGTGCTCTGGGTCCTTCATGGGAAGACACTGTGAGATCAACAGAGGAGCCAACCCAGCTTTAGATGGTAATCTAATCTCCTGTCATTAAAATTGTTCATTAGAAACATCCCATAAACTCTGATATGGGACAAATATCTCATGATACTTTTCATACTGAACAGCTAAAGAACTGCTTAAGTGCAGCCAATAGGGCAGTTAAGGAAGAGAGCATAAGACATTCGTCTTCATTCAGGTGATGCCAGGGAGAAGTAACGGGTGCCAGTCTCTGTTGGAGAGCTTGGCTCTGGCTCCCTTCCCCAGAGAGAACCGGATGAATACTTCTGTGAATTTGATACTCATTCTGAATGGTGGTTGTAACTCCTGACAGTGCCGTGGTTTCGGACTATCACCAGTTCTATGGGTTTTCCACTAGGCGGAACTGACTTTGTGCGCTGTTGGTTCCACTCGCTCAGAATAAAATATCAGCCTTATATCACCTGAAAATAAAACATTTTACAATGTGGATGTTTTTACAGCTTCTTTCTATTTATGGATTTGTGCAGAGCTGTGGGTAATGTAAGACAAGACCTGCTGATTCTTTATGTTTCGGGGAAAAAGCCATAACTTTCATGTCAAGCTCCTGAGTTGTTTGAGGAGATAAAGTAGCGACTCTTTTAGCTACATTTCTGTCATAATGATGAGTCTGTTCCTGATGAATGAGGGTTATTTGGCAGGCCTCTCCGCCGAGAGGCGACTTTAGGATTCACTGTAAAGGCACCTAGCAAAAAGGCACCAAAATTAGGAATGTATTACATGTATGTCTGTTTCAAACCTTCAAAACACCAATTTACAACAAGTATTTTTTTTAATGATACTCTGAGTAGTAATAATATTATCTGCGACTATACATAGTATTAAAAGCAGTGTAGCATCACAATTTTTATAGAAAAATTTTATAGAGGAAAGCATTACTGGAATAGAATAAATCAAGTAACTGCACACACACACACATACACAGACACACGCACACACACTAATATACAGGTCTTGATAGAGGGATTCAATTAGAGAAATACCATTTAAACCATTAAACCAGAATTACATTGATTTTTGCTCATTTGTGGCATTATTTCATTATTGCTTCATTTCTGAATAATTCATGCACTGGCAAATGAACAATTCATACTATATGAGGAAGATGCAACATGTTAGATACATTTGGGAACTAAACAGGAAAGTCATTCGCTAGGGGGAGGGTTGGTGATCAAGTTATTCTATAATGGAACATTTCACCTCAGTTCATTCTGAATGATCATCAAATGATCATTTTATTTACTTACTCCTTTTATTTAATGTTACTATAATATACATATTAATTTACACCTCTAGGAGTTTCTGTACTAGTGTACGAGTACAAATATGCTACATTATTATTGACATACACTGTCATAAACATCCTAGAAGTAGTCGAAACTTGACCAAATAGATTTATAACTAATTATTTGAATGAGAAAAAAAACAAAACCATTTAACACCATGATCTGCATTGTTGAGAATACCACATTTATTTGAGAATTGAAATGTTTGTTTTTCATTATTTTCATATTTCCTCCTCATCATCCAAGGTGGATATACAGCATGAACTTTGACACATTTAGGGCCAAATTTCCAGGTTCCCGCTACAGCTTAGCCTAAACAATGGTGAATCACCACTGGCACTGCAGTTTAGTCTAATTCATGTCAAAGCTTGGATCTAAATGAGACGTAACGGTTGTAATATCTCTTACTCAGAAAGAGGCTGTGGTCCACCTGCTAAGGTGAAGCATGCAGAGGTGCAGTTCTCCTCCACCAGCCCAGGCTCCATGGCCCTATATGCATGTCACCCAGGATACACCCCCGTTCCCAGAGCCACCCAGAGTATCTGCAGCAGCCAGGGCTCCTGGAGTCAACCCCCTGTCTGTGAAGGTTAGTGGAACCTTACCTAAATCTTTCACCAGCCAGGGTTTGCCCTATGAATGCCAGTGTTTCCAAACGACTCTAGTATTCTAAATGTGGCAGTTGGCTGTCGACTGCTGGGAAGAAGAAGGAGGCGAGAAAACAAGTAAGACTTCTGAATACATGAAATGTGGAGAAAACATTAGTAAACAAAGGTCAATGAGCCCAAGCATTTGCAACAGTCAAAACTGCTGCATAGGTGCACCAACAAGAAGTCCATATTGGGGCCTTTGGGGGCATGGTGTACAGTTCAGTACTCCCAAACACACACCACCAGTCTGCGGTCTCTCCACAGGTCATAAACTATGGAGCCGCTCTGGCACCATAACATCAGGAATGAATGTGGATAGTACATCATCCTCACCACAGTAAAAAATAAAAACCAATGTATTTAGTGCTACACACTGTGAGCCAATGAGAGGACATAGCAGCCAAATGGCCAGTTTGATTTGCCGATATACAGTTTTCTTGTTGCCATGAGAATAGGGCTGAACTTGTCACCCACTGCCTGATTTACTGTAATCTGTGTTTTCATGAAAAATTCCTTCAGTATCAATTTTCTGTTCGCCTTGAGATGTGTGTTTATAATGGACTTCACTCTTCTGGGATGAGTTTCTCTAAAAGATATATGTAAGCATTTTCAGCGTCCGTTATAAGAGATACCTCTGTTTCATAAAACCACATTTAAGAAGCTTATTGCTGTTAATGCTTTGAGTGAATGACTCTTCCCTTTTGTTCTCAGAAATAAATGAGTGCTTATCTCAGCCGTGTATGAATGGTGGGACGTGTCGAGACAGAGTGGCCTCCTTTCTGTGCGAGTGTGAGTCTGGGTTTAGTGGCCAACGCTGTCAGACAGGTAACTGCTTACTGACCTTACAGCCAATCTTCATTTACCATTCATTTGAACATTCTGCTGAGATGATCAACCTGTATACATTCATTATCCCACCTATTGCTGCACAATTTAGCAGCACCAACTTATTCATTACCGGTCAGTTCCTGAGCATAGGACCACTGTTGACCAGATATTTCTAAATGGTGGACTACTCTCAGCCCAGCAGTAACACTGTCATATTTGTGGCCGATACAGCAGTTATGAGTGTGAGTGTGGTCCACAACCTAGAACTATATCCAGTTAAAAGCTGCTCTATAGTCAGAAACTGAGTTAGATAATGCCTAACACTAACCCTGCATCAATGGACCACAGTCCATTACTGTACTCCAGCAGGGTGGGGGATTCTAAGAAAGTGGCTACCGAGTGTATAGCAGTAGTTTTCCCTATTTTGGGTGATCAGTGCTGCGGCCCTCCAACTGGGTTGGACATCAATACTTTATAGTGTATGTTAATACCTTGTCCTGGATTTGTGTAGAAGCTTCAAGTGTGTGTACTAAACACATGCTTTCTCGCGTGTGTGTTTTGTCAGATCTTGATGAGTGTCTCTCAGAGCCGTGTAAACATGGAGGGACGTGTGAGGACCAGCCCGGCTCCTACTTTTGCCACTGCCAGCAGGGCTACACAGGACAGGACTGTGAGATAGGTAATATACTGTTTTTAGGTCTCCAGCCAGGGCTTACTGCATGTTCATTTTATTGCAATGAATTTAAAAAGAAACAACAGCCTCTACTAAAATGCAGTTTATATAGGTGTGCCAAACAGTTTTTTGTTTTCAAACAATTTTTGCAATTTCGCTTTAACACCTGTAGTGACCATGGTTTCCATTGCAGTATAAGTATAAACTCAGACTTAACTTTGGCTGGCCTTTAAAGGTAGTTGGCTTATAATGTTACCTGAATCGTCTAGCAGTCCCTCAGCCACTGTTGGTGATATTAGGCTGCTGAAATCACTGCATTTTGTTTGTAGAGCAGGATGGATGTGAGTCCAACCCCTGTTTGAACGGAGGTGTGTGCCGAGGCTTCAGGAGGAGCCACCTGTGTGTGTGTAAAGATGGTTTCTCCGGGGACCGCTGCCAGACTTGTATGTTGAACACCACTTTCAGTCACTGTTGTCACATTAATGTCTATGAAGCGTTCTCTGGTATATACACTATATGGGTAAAAGTATTTGGACACACCTGTTTCCAGGGGTTGGGCTGGACTCCTTACTTCCAGTGAAGAGCTTAATGTTAGACAGCACCGTGCTTCTTTGGAGTTTGGGGACCTATTTCTATTCCAGAATGACTGTACCCCAGTCCACAAAACAAGGTTTATAAAGATATGGTTGGATGAGTTTGGTGTGGGAGAACTTGGCTGGCCCACACAGAGCCCTGACCTGAACCCCATCCAACAGCTTTGGATGTACTGGAATGGAGATCGCAAGCCAGGCCTTCTCGTCCACCATCAGTGCCTGACCTCATAAATGCTCTACAGAATGAATGAGCAAAAATTCTCATAGAAACACTCCAACATCTTGTGGAAAGCCTTCCAAGAACAGTGAAAGCTGTAAATAGCAAGGGAGGACCAAATCCTTATTAAAATCTGTGTATTTGAATGCAGTGTCATTAAAGTCCCTGTTGGTGTAATGGTCAGGTGTTCCAATGCTTTTATCCACATAGTGTATACAGAATGCAGGAGACGTCTGCCCTTGTAAGACTAATCTTTTATCGCCCCCTAGTGGAGAACCCGTGTGTATTACAGCCGTGTGGGAGCCGGGGCTTCTGTCGCAGTGACAGGAGAGGAAATTACAGCTGCGCCTGCAGAGTGGGGCACACAGGCCGGGATTGCGAGAGAGGTGCAGTTCATAAATAACTCCTATTCCAGTGGGTGCAGGTCAATTTAATTAAAAATGAAATGATTTCATACCTCTTGCACTAAACTGACTGTGTGATAGATTTTACAATAACAGTGGGTTTCCTAGCATGTCCTACACAGCAGCGTTTCTTGGAAATCAGCCAGTGGTGCAGGTCTATTCCAGTATATTTTTACTTATGGTCCAGTTTTTTTTTTGCAGAAGTACATATCAAATGATTTTAATGTGATACTAGCATTCTACAACTACACAGCTTTTAAAATAAGTAGTGGCTGTAAATCATTTTAGACATTTAAGATGTGTTCAGAATAATGTACAGTAACATGAAGTAACCAAGAAAGCTCAGTAACATTAAGAATGTCAGAATAGATATGGCCCTAATTTTGCCATAAACATGATATGGCAGAAGGCTGTTTTTTTTGTTGTCATGACAAAATATCATAGTCTCTGTCATTACCAGTAATGGTAACATGACTCCATATACACTATAATCCCAAAAGTATTCACTCACCCATTAAATGCAGGTGTTCCAATCACTTTCATGGCCGCAGGTGTATAACTTCAAGCACCTAGGCATGCAGACCACTTCTACAAACATTTGTGAAAGAATGGGTTGCTCTCAGGAGCTCAGGGAATTCCAGTGTGGTGCGGTGATAGGATGCTACCTGTGCAACAAGTCCTGTCGTGAAATTTCCTCCCTACTAAATTTTCCACAGTCTGTGGTATTTCAACAAAGTGGAAGTGATTGGGTACGACAGCAGCTTGGCCAAGAAATGGTGCCACAAAAACTGATGGAGCGTGGTCAGCGGATGCTGAGGTGCATAGTGTGCAGAGGTCAACGACTTTCTGCAGAATCAATCGCTACAGACTTCCAAACTTCATGTGGCCTTCAGATTAGCTCAAGAACAGTGTAAAGCGCTTCATGGAATGGGATTTAATTTTGTGGAAACAGTTTGGAGATGCCCCCTTCCTGTTCCACCAGTGCACAAAGCAAGGTCCGTAAAGACATGGATGAGCGAGTTTGGTGTGGAAGCACTTGACTGGCCTGAATTCAACCTGATAGAACACCTTTGGGATTAATTAGAGCGGAGACTGTGAGCCAGCCCTTCTTGTCCAACATCTGACCTCACAAATGTGCTTCCGGAAGAGTGGTTGAAAATTCCCATAAACACTCTCCTAAACCTTGTGGAGAGCTTGCCCTTTGGATTAAGAATGGGATGACACTTAAGCTCATATGCGTGTAAAGGCAGATGAGTGAATACTTTTGGCAATATAGTGCATTATGCTATACATAATACTGTACTATTATACTACATTTTACATTAACAGGCATAATCTGTCATGATAACTCAGGATGGCATATGACATCTGCCATTACATGTTCATGGTATGGTAATGTTAATGTAATGAAGTTCAGGTTCACCTTATATTTGTGTTACAATAAATATGTCACCAATATAGTGTCTAAAATGATGTGTGGTTATGATTGGTCTTAACTGAATGAAGAGGCTGCTGTTACTTATTTTGTCAGTTTGCAGTTTGCCTTAACTGCTGCAGGTATTCAGAGTCTCTTATTTTGATTCTCACTGTAACTGATGCAAAATAATAGCAGCAACTTCTGTTTCTCCAGACCTGCTGCCTCCGTCCGGACTGCATGTGCTGAGGGTGGAGGAGAGTGAGGTGGAGCTGCGCTGGGATCAGTCTGACATTACCCAAAATCTCATTAGTGGCTTCGCTGTTGCTTATGCTCCTATTGGACGGGGCCCACGGAAAACTGACTTCCTGGAAAGGCAGCACTCCACTTATGTACTGCAAGGCTTGAGCCCAGGACAGCTGTACAACATTTCCACCTTCTCTGTCAAACGCAACGCCAACAGCAACGACATCAGCCAGCCCGCCTTCGCCCTCATACGGACCAGTGAGAGCCCTTCACTTCTGTGCATGTATTTGGGCTAGAGTGGGTTGTTACTGAGGTACTCTGTAGCAATACACTGCTTTAACTAGTTTTCTGGGATTGGGCCATTTGTTCAATCCCAACTTCTAGCCTTAAAGAAAAACCATGAACTGTCTGGGGCAGGGGTGGTTCAGGGGGTCGGACCAGGGACTGAGGAGCAGTCTGAGAACCGCTAGACTAGTTGATTAGCTCATAGGTTCCCTGTTTTGGTCCTGGAGGCCTTAAGCCACCACTAATATCTTCACATTTTGCTTCCAAAGATATATTTTCTTGTATTTTTACTGTTCTATTGAACAGTTCTTCAGGCTTCCTGAAGGACTTTCAAAGACTCTCATTTTCAGTCCAGTCCCTGAACCTGACTAGTTTCAAAGGAATGTTTTTTATTTGTTAAGTCACACAGTGAATCGTTCGGTCATAACAAATCATCTAACTTAAGGCCTGAATCAGGTACAGATGAAAACAGATGATCAGGGCGGTGATCAGTATACTGGTGGTGCTGAATGCTAAGTGGTTAGAAGATCTTTATCTAAGTCCTTTGCATCTTTAGGTTTTTTGGTGCCTGTCACATTAAACCATTTGTACCAATCTCTTTAATTTAATCAACAGCCCAAGGATAAGACAGTTTGGCATAAATTAATATTTTTCGGACAAAGAAGGTGATTCAAAGCTATATAAAGAACTGAAGGGTGACTTGATATTTTTATGCAAGACCGTATATGTTCACTGTCCCCATCGTTTGCATTTCAGGGCCTCGGAAGGTGGAGCAGCTGCAGGTGGTGAATGTGTCCTCCTCACAGGTATGGCTGCGCTGGCTGGTTCAGGCCGGCCGCCATGCTGCTGTCAGTCTGCTGCGGGTGTCTCTGGTGACCTCGGATGGGAGTGGCCCACGCACGGCCATCCTCAACACTAGCATCTCAGAGTACACCTTCAGGTCAGCTATGAGTCAGCAGCCAGCTCTCAGCATTAGTGAGAGAAAATATACTGGAGCTGTTTTCACAAAGCCATCTCACTTAGCTTGATAATTTATCAACAGGTGTCTAATCTTATCTGCAAAGACTGTCATGGCTGCAGGGTTTCATTTCAAACAAACAAGAGCTCGCCTGATTCTAGATGTTTATTGAATTGGACCCAGCTAAGAATGTGTTCTTATAGTTTGTTAAAATGAAAACCTAGAGCCACTTTTTGGATAATATTGGACTAAGTTAACTTAATTCCAAATAGCTGCACAGTGATGATGTTTCACACATTTCCCTGTTTTGGGAAGCTTTTTGTTTTGCTTTGTTAACTGGTTTACTGAGGAAATCCAGGGAGGCTCCTTCTTCTAAGTGGAAACACAAGCAGAAACAAATGCCTGCAACATTTGTTCCACTAGATGGCTCTGTTGAGGCATGTTTGTTGCTTTGTGTTGGTCTTACAGTATGTATCTGCATTAGGGTCCATGGCAGTGACTGGCATCAAATAAATAAATAAAGGTGCTTTCACAGCAGATTTGTCACTGACAAACTTTAAAAGTGTGTTTTGCTGACTCTTGCTATGTTTATGTGTGTGTGTACCACAGCTCCCTGCTCCCGGGTCAGATGTACACTGTTGATGTGCTGACACAGAGTGGGGTCCGCCCTGAAGACCTGCCCTCCACCAGTCACGCCACTGGACCTCTGCAGTTCTGGACAAGTAAGCTTCTGCCTTCTGTCTTTTTCTCTTATAAACATATCGGCACTCTGTCAGGGATGGCAAGATTGATTTGTGCTTTCACAAGCCACACACTAGCGTGTAAGGTAAAGGGGCATTTGGCTGATGCTCTTATCCAGAGCAGCTTGCAATTATTTTTTACAGGGACAGGAGCAACTGAGGGTTAAAGTGTCTTGCTCAAGGACACAATGGAAGAAAGTTGTCATCAGATTAATTGGCAAGTGTTTTACCCACTAGGCTACTACCACCCACTAGCATAGCGCTATGTTGCTATGTCTGGACAGTAGTGGTCTAATGATGTTTCCTTTCCATTGATGAAGAGAGGAACCAATACATTGTGCAGTGACAGATGGGTTACAGTCAGTAATTGCATGAAATATCTGTCCAACTTGTATAGTGTCCTGGGCCACCTCTGACAAGATGCCACCCTGGGCAGCTGCCCATGTCACCAATACCTAAATCCACCACTGCATGAACGTAGTACTATCATGGCAGAAACAAAGAAAACATTTTCACCCCTCTAAACAGTGACGCAGCTGTAAAAGTGGATATGTCCCACACCTGGTCCAAGACTAAACAAGTAACCTTTCAGACAGGCGAGTATTAGGCTAATGTGGCTAGTTATCACTTTAAACATTTATTTAAAGGTGTGGAACATTTGTATGCATTATATGACTGCTGTCCTTCAACAAAACAGAGAAGAAAACATCTGGTTAACATTAATGCAAAGGATTCGTCAGTAAGTCTTAAAGAGTCCACTGTAGATTCTTTAAAAATCTTGCCAAATAAATCTTTAGGAAGCTCTCCAAATATGCCAAAAAAATTAAAATCAGCCCTGGTCAAAATTCAGACCAGGTCAGTTTGTTGGTTAACACATCCTCTTCAACTATCATGCTATTTAATTCATAAGTTCTATTTTTGACTGAGTTTAACATATATGCTATTTATACTTTTTATACAAAGGTTTGTGTATTTTTTACACAGTCATCATTTTGTTGTATTTTTTTTCCTCCAACATATAACATTCAAAAAATAAACAGTAATTGTGTGCAGAAATGTACAGAAGTGTGTTCTCTGTAGAGCATGCGTACTTGAGCCATTACTTCCGTATTTTTTATATAAGCTATTGCATTGCTTGGAATTGAATCAAAAGAAAAACCATTGTGTTATCATCAATCAAATGATTCATCAGTCTCTACTGTCTCATGTGCTCCCACTACCATTCCCTGCATTTGAATATTAGGAGAATGTAATAACAGGCAGCAGAATTCAACAGTGATTCAAGTCAATAATATTGCTCATTACTCTTTGATTGTCATCACATGCTTTATGAATCTTTACACCAAATCACGCAGTGCATTGAGAATGTTGGCTAAGGAGATATTTAGCCTGTCCCAAAATCAAACCTTGCAGTTTGTGGTTTTTCCTAATTGTACACTAACATCCCAAATTTATCCAACTCATCCCTGCGCTCATCAAGACCACGAGTGCAGCCCTGTCCTATGTGGCATACGCCTCATTTGCGTGTACCCACAGGGCTGTAAGTTGTTCCATTTCTCATTATGGCATTCAAAGAGGCACTTTCAAATTCCTTACAGCCTAGGACCAATCAGAGTGCAGGGGTTTGTTTACAGCTGCCTAATCAGGGCGGTTTTAAGGTGTGAGCTAAAATGCTTTTGTTTATTTACTTTCCTTGCATTCTTACTGTAGAGAAGGACCCATTTGTAAATTCTTTAGGTATTGTATTATAAAGTCAATAGCTATCATTTATTTTTTAAGGCTGATAAATTTACCTCTTGCAAAGTTTGATCCTGATGCGAAACACTCCTTATGACCTAAGATTTCATGGGTAGGGCTAAACTGCTGTAGGTTGAATATATAGTAAGTCAATGTATATTTTGGGCAGGGGAGAGTAAGTATTAACATTGCTAACAGAGTATATCCAAGTATTTCATTTCCAAACTGAGGGAAGCATTCAACGGTGATTATACATGAATGATGTCTCCTGCCCTCTACATTCCACATGTTATCGAAAAGTTCACACATGCAAAAGCCAATCTTTTACATTCTTATAATGTTTGAGGAACTAAAATTTTCAAGGCAATTTTAAAAAACATTATTTTGTGTGTTCAGACACCACTACAAAATGTCTGACTCCCAAAAAACTGTGCTATGTAGAGATTAAGACATTGTCTTAAAAACAGAGATTAAGTATTTATTAAAGCCCTGCATTGTCAATTAGGACCCCTACCACCACAGAACCTCTCTCTGTCCCACGTGACTACCACCTCTGCACGGGTTACATGGGACAGGCACCCTAGGAGCATCCCTGACGGCTTTGTGGTCAACATAACACGAGGCCTGAACACGCGGAGTCGATATTTACCTGACGGAGCCCTTGGGACGTACACCTTGAGGGACCTGAGCCCAGGACAGCACTACCTCCTTGCACTGACCGCCATTCAGAACACAGGAAAAGAGCAGATCCATAGCATGGCCCAGCACTTAGCCTTCACCACATGTAAGTCACACTAAGACATGCTAGAGGATAAAAGCTCTCTGCTTCTGCTGTGAGGAGAAATGGCTTTGGTGATGTCTTTTGTCATGTGTAGCAGTATAGATACTGCAACAAGGATTTGGGGACAGATGATGTAAGACTATTATAATAGTTGTGACAATTATAGATTGTTGTCATAATTCTGAACAACTGACATGCTATGTTTTGATATACACTACCCTTCAAAAATCATTTGTATTACTTCTTATGTGTTTTCCTATTTAGTATCCAGTATAAATATTGTTAAATGATTTAATAATAAATAATATACTGTAATGACTGTTTATTTTTCATCTGTCTTGGAATGATCACCCCAATACATGATGGATAATAATTCTGGACACTACTAAAACGTCTTCATTTGTCTCTTGGAGTTTCTCAACTTCCTGCTACCTAAAACCTGTGAAGTAGTACATTACTGGCAGATTATACATGCAAATTAGTGGATATGACAAATTACATGTTTTGGTGAAGTGAAAACATGTTAACACACTTTCTACAGGGAAAAACCCAAAATAAATCTGCTAATTATAGCATACTGTTTCTGTTTAAAATAAAAACCTTAAAATGAAAACATAAAATGTTACATAACTTTTGGTTTTTTTCCAGTATGGTAAAATCAGCAAACCAACAGTAATTGTGCATTAAAATGTAGAGAATATGTGATTCAAAAAATATTAATACTGGTGTTTGTGAAAGCAAAAACCAGTAACCAGCAAACAAAAATAAAAATTCAAAATGTAATTTGAACTAATTTACTGTGCCGATTGTTTTGAACAGTGCCTCTGGACGAGCCAGGGAAAGCCGAGAGAACTCAGGGAGGTCGGGAGGCGGCCAGCGGACGCTCTGTTTCCCGGCCGAAACTACAGGATCTGGGCACTGATAAAGACAGAGAACTCTCAGAGGAGCTGCCTAGGTGGGCACAGGCTGTGTAGATTGAATATAGTTATCAGAATCTTCGGGAAACTGCCAATGTCTGTGTTTTTGTTTGAGGTTTTGTTTTATTAATGTCAATTTTTGCATTGTGTGCATTTTTCACAGATACACAGAACTGATAGACGGCAGGGGGAGGATAACGGCCAAATTTTCCAACCTACCTCGCAAAACCATTCGCCACCGCACAAGTCAGTTATGTCATGTCATTTGTGTTTATATTCTTTATGACGTTTGTTTTCAAAAGTTAGCTTTCGGTAGATTTACATCAAAGTCTTGGCCTCCTTCGAAAACAAAATTCATTCTTTCGACATTTAATTTACTTAGCATGCCTTCATTCCAGTAATCTGTTTTTCCTGTTTAAACAGAAATATATTAAAATATACTTATATACTAACAAAGTAAGTTATTTACTTACTGTTCTGTTTTCACATGCAGAACCTGAACCTCCAGTCAAATTAGAGAGAATGGAGGAAACCACCAATAAAATTAGCTTGGCTCTGGAGATCCCTGAAGAAGTGACGAGGAGGAAAACGGGTGGGTGTTCCTTTCAGTGTCGTGAACCATAAATATTATCTTAAGAAACAACTTCGGTGCTCTTCAGTGAAGATGAAAGACTGAGGCAGATTCTGCCCAGGCACTGCAGGTGATGTTTTCACTCTCTAATTGCTCCCAGCTGAGATGGAAGCTCACACTTTTCTCTTATTGTGTCAAAGTATGTCGGCATGACAGTCCCCATAGAAGTATTCTGGTGATCTGAGACTTTTAAGACTTTCTATTTTAGAAAATTCCTTAACAAGTAAGAAGAATAGTCGGGTGAAAAATCAAATACTCCCTTACTGCAAATGTAATGTGTGCTTTTTAGTTTTGCATTGGAACTCTGTGGCAAAAATGTAGCTAATGGAAGCTCATACTCCACTAATTCCCTTGCACAGACTTGCACATTTGTCACACTGCATGACATCAAATGGGCTCACTTCGTGGTCCCAAAAAGTAATGGATTACTCAACACCTGAAAGTGAATTGTGTTAGAAAACAACATATGAAACCATGTAGCATTTATAGTAAATATCTCTGAGTTCATGATCCCATCAATGAACAAAAGCTCACTGACAGCACTGTAAGAAAAACAGACTTTAACATGTTTTGCATAAAACACGAGTGTCTGACTGGAATTCTTTGTCCTTTTTATAATAAATTTTTTTTAATTATATTTGTTTCATTAAAGTTTACCAGTGATTATACGGTTAAAGTCTCCAGATACTAAAGTGCAAAAGTATGTTCCATAGCTAAAAGCAGAAACACCAGCCATCCTGAAGTCAAACTTTGATCCATTTATATACATAACTGCATATTGTGAGTGTGTGTACTGAAAATGTCTGGTCTGACCACTGCATTAGTGATTTCTGAATGGCTGTCTATTGGCGTGGTATAATGTATTAGCAGTGCTGGTTATGGTAAGCAGGCGAGCAGATGTGTGTTGGCATGGCGCAACATGTTAGCAGTGCTGATGACAGCTGCTCTGTTGCAGAAGCACAGCGTGACTGCAGGACTCAGCCGTGTCAGAACGGAGGAACCTGTGTCCACAGCAGCGACTCCTTCAGCTGTGACTGCCCTGCTGGTTTCAAGGGCAGACAGTGTGAGCTGTGTGAGTACAGCCTGCTAGTCATAACAAACACACAAGGATGTATTACTGTCCTTCTGTGCTCCCCTTAACCCAAGCCTAACCTTTTCTACAACAACCAAAAGCCTTATGCTCTTTTCCTTTTTAAGAACAACTGCAGCTAAAGCTCTTATACCATAAAAAAGCTCACTTTCCTCTTTTTAAGTAAGAGTGTATAGTATATAAACATTAAAATGCATAATACACATATAAAACATTCAGTAAACTCACACAAATGTCATAAGTGGACCTCAGGGGGGGGATCAAATGAATCTGGGAAAATTATAGCATACAGGCCTTTTTAAAAAGACCCTGTCCTTTCTTTCAGCCTGAGCCAGATATTTTATTTTACATTAACTCTATTAGATGTGCTACTATGTAAGAGAAATGTTTCTTATACATACGTAATATTTCTCATACATCGTACATTGTCTTTAGATTGCCAGCGAATACCACATCCATGCACTCGCCTCTACTCTGAAACCAAAAGTGTGCCCGTCTGGGAGAGTGGAGTCTGCCATTACCAGTAAGTGCTTTTCTCCTCAGAGAGAGATTCAGTGATCTTTGCTTGAATGCAGTTGAAGGACTTGTTTAGTTGTAATTTATGTAGTTTGCAAGACACTAAAGGACACATTTCTTGTTTTATTGCCCTTTTATTCTTCATTCTTCTCTATAGCGAATTTCTCTGTTTGGATTCACAGGTATAAAAGAACATACAAAGTACAACAAGATGTTTGTTTTAGAGAGATCTGTGAGCCTCTGCTACCTAAGAAAACTCCCAGTAAGTCAAACATTTACATTTACATTTATGGCATTTAGCTGACGCTCTTATCCAGAGCGACGTACATCAGTGCTTAAGAAGTCCAC
>JBBPDB010000108.1:8647524-8676706 GCA_037974465.1 Brachypetersius altus
CTCTCTCTCTCTCTCTCTCTCTCTCTCTCTCTCTCTCTCTCTCTCTCTCTCTCTCTCTCTCTCTCTCTCTTGCTCTCTCACTCACTCATATCACTCCCTGTTATTTCCTCTCTGTCCCTCTTCAGGGTCTCCGGAGTTCTGTAATTCCTTTCACAGATCTTAATCTTCTGCCAGATTTTTAAAAGGCCTTTAACTTTTGCTGCAGAGCAAACAGCTTCATCCCCGTTACATACATCAGAAGGGCTTTTCTTTGTGAACGGATCTGATGTATGTAAAAGGAACCCTGATTGCTGATTCGTCTCATAAACAGAGAATGTCTGCCAGTGATGAATGCTGGAGTCTGATGCTCGTATTTACTTTTTATTTACGTTTGCATTGCAACGAGCCCTCTCTGATCTATGGACCTCAACCCCATTGACACAAAATCAACATAATGGAAATGGGATTTTCATGTGGACGACTTTGGTGGTAACCATTTTTGGCTTTTTGTTTATATTGATTGCTAAAATTCCCTTTCCTCCTAAAGCTTCAGGCCTGTTTCAGCTTTTGATGGTGGTTCCCACTTGAAAGACATCATAATGATCATAGTGGGAAAAGTAAAACTATTGTTTCTATGAAGGTGGATAATCGTTAAATGATGTAATCAAGGCATAAATGGTTGAGCTAAATGCGCTAGCCTGCACTTTTCAAAAAGATAGGAATTTATTCTATGAAAAAAATATTTTTTGACATGGGTATTTTAGTTGTGGTGGCCCAAAAGCACTGAGCAGGAATTTCCCCTCTCCAGCATACCTGATTTCACTCATGATGAGCTTATGAGATAAATCATGTGTGTCAGAGCAGGCAGAAACATTTTTTGCAGCCCTCTGGCCTCATAGACTGAAGGTTGCTATCATTTGTACCCTTACTTAAACATGGCATTTTGTTGGTTGCAGATTACTAGAGCATACTTTTCCCATGTAAGGTTCCGTAGCTTCCTCCATGACATCATGTTTTTTTTCTACGTTGTTCATTCTGACAACTGTAGAGCTGTGGAGGAGAGCATAGACCTGGCTTTGCTTCCTGTGTTAGTTTATTCTTGCCTTCCATCCAAACCTTTACATGACTTGAAAGTAAAATATGACCTGGGCATATGAGTGGACAATGTTGTGTGATTGTACAGGTTCATGACACTATCTTAATAGGGATTAGTACAGGGATTGCAACACAAAGCAACTTGAAATGCTTTCAGCAAACTATTAAAAATAAATTGTAACAAACTACACATTTGTTTCAGTGCAGTTATACATATTTGTAGTGTTGGACAATATGGTGGTTGTTGTTGTGAATTATGCATTTCTGAACATATTGTGGATGTTTTCAGAACACAAAGCATTTATTTCAGTCCTACTAGTCCTATTTATTTCAGTTTTGTGCAAAACAGTCAGTGAAATGAATTGTGTATTGGTAATTTCTTGAAGTATTACTCACCGCTACTTTATCGTGTTCCACAAAAGTAAATAGGATTGTTCTGAAATGCAGTCGTGTCTGCTAAGCTTTAGCACCTTCCTGTACTAAGTCCTGCTGGGCTGTGCTGTGGCTGATCTCTCCAGCATGTGTTTCATTCAGTACCTCCTTGAATTATTGTTGTGGACGGAGCTTTTGATGATGCCTCAGATCTTTTCTGTGTGCGTATTCTTCTTAGCGCCTGGTTCTCTCTTGTGTTTGGTTTGGACTGGAAACTTGTTGGGATTTCCTGTGTACCCCTCAGGCTCTTTCAGCTCCCCCTCCCCCTATTTTCCCCAGAACCGGTGTAAACAGTCTTCTGTGATCTCATGAAGGCATGTCTACATGAAAAGCTATTGAATGGTGGCACTGAGGGGTACTGGATGCACTTACTTCTTGGATTAGGTTGAAGACACTCTGTTACCATGCTCGTTTCTGGTTTTAGTGTTACGAAAAAAGATTAATTGAGCATTTAATTGTTCTGCGTTCAATGTGAATTTAACTAAATCCATAAACAAACTAGCTGACTTGTCTTTCTGTTCTGTTCCATTTCTTTTAATTGTAGCAGAACCCCTTGAGCCTTGTTGGGGAATCCCTGTAGCAACAGTATGGCACTCATTTTCATCCAGATGGTTGACATATCTCCACACTGTCTCATTCCTGCACCCTCTGCTCCCACTCTGGGATGACCTTGGCCCTTGGCCTCAATCTTTCATGTCTTCACTACCAGCGTTCTCTTAAGCTTGTTGTTAGAAATGACAGTTTGAAGAAGTTTGTGTGTGAATCTAGCTCAGTGCTTATCAGTCGAACACAGTACCCAAAGAAAAAGATATACTGCTTGTTTATAGAAATCATCGCATCAGAGTGAAATTGCTCAAATGGTTGGTAATGTTTTTTATTTGACTAAGGAGAAAGGACAGCATAGATAAGAACCAGTTATTCTCAGCATTTTTATATGATTAGCATTAATGTAGTCATTTGTGTGTTGTTTGAAAGTATGAAAGCTTCGTACAACTAAGTTTTATTTGTGTGGTGGAGTTGTGACAAGATGCAGATGACAAAAGACTTAAAGTAAAACTTGATGATGGCTTATTCTACCATAACCATACCCAACTTGAATCAAGCAAAGAATACATGAAGGTGCGAGAATCTCTCACCTGAAGTGAATTAATTTATGGTCAACTAGGGTAGGGTGATATGACGGTATGAGATCGTGAAGACAATTTATGTGCTAGCGATCTGCCAAAGCAGAGAGATTGTAGTATCGTTTAAATAGACAACATTCCATCTATCTATTGCGGTTCTAGGCTTTTCCTAGTTTTTTTCCGCAGCCAAATCACACTATTATATCTGCTTAATGATTGCTTTATAGAAATAGTGCTCAACCAACAATAGTTTGGTTGTAATGTTCAGTATCTTGCAAAACAATAAAAAAAATTGATAGTTACAAATTAATATAAATACTGCGATAAAATCGAAATCGTGATTTAACTGTAAAAAAGAATTGATACGATGAGGTAAAAATTGATAAGATATCGCCCATCCCTATGGTCAACAGAATGTTCCTGCAAGGCTGTAAAGCCATAATGATAAACAGATTAAGAAAATATATTAACAACAGCCTGGAGGTGTGAGTTCTCACAGACATTCACATATTTTGGAAGGTTAACATCTCCATTTCTGGGTCATTTTGAGGCTTTCTCTTGTGTTTGGTAGCTAAAAGAAAAGCTCATGTGGTTGTAATTAATAAAGGGGGCTTACTCCTTGTGAAGACCAGGCTGGATTCATTACCAAGCTGCCACAACTCAACCACGGTAATCTGGAGCCTTCCTCCTGAAAACAATAACTTTCCACAGAGCCTGACCCAGACCTATAAGGCCAAAGGATCCTTTAGACACTTGCCCCAAAGAAGGCAGGAAACTAATGTTTCTGCAGGAAACTAATGTTCATTAATGAGCTGAAAACTAGGTCCATGGTGTGCCTAAAAATCTGCTGCCACTAATTTTAGATTGATTGAAACCCCTGAACTGGGGCCAAGAGAAGACGTGAACAGACTTGAGATGAAATCTGGAATGCCTGATAGGGCCCCTGATAGACTTGTAAAGAAATGCAGATTCTTTCTATCTTTGGATATTTCAAGTGGCTTGGTCTGCATTTTAAAGTTTGAAATCTTGTCATTTTAAATGTTTAGTTAAAAAATTAATTTTACTGCATTGTTAAGATCTCACTCTGCCCACTTGGATTTGCAGTCCTAGGTTTTTTAGGGTTTGATGGCTTTTGAAATGCACACAGGTGTTGTGGCTACCCTTGTTCAGTTATTGTTTTTATTTTGGAAAGCACTCTCTACCCCTTAGGTAATCTGGCTGTCGCACTGTGCACTCTGTACCTTGTATATTCCATTACTTTTGAAGAGAGGTTGTCTTAAGGTTGAAAGATATCCTTAGGATATCTCTTCAGTGTTTCCTGTGGATTAAAAGGTTTGGTGTGGTAGTAGACAAGCCATTTCGTGTTGCAGATGGAGCAGTGGTGCGTGATTTCGTTGCGTTCTAGAGGATGTGGAGAGTGTTTTTGTTTGTCGATGGGGTGGGTAGTGACCCGTTTCATTTGTCGATGATAAATTCCACCTGCGGAAACAGGCTCTTTCTCCTAGCCTCCAAAGAGAATTATCTGGTCCTCATCCATTGCATTCACAAGCATTTAATTAATTGCATTAATATGAAACTGCAATGGGTTTAAGTGTGGTTAAATTAGGTTATCTTGTCCCTGAGTATTTCATCAATGAAAATATACTTTGGATAAAACCAGTGACAGAACAGTGATATATTTCAACAGTGTGGTCTGCAGATGCTGTTTGGAAAGTAGACTAGACTGTGAAAGCATAAGAGGAATATTTAAAACACTAGTTATAGGAAAGAAAAGTTCCAGGCCAACACTCTCTGCTTCATTACCTGTTACAGCCCTCTGAAGCAGGTCTGTCTATGTTTAACCTTGTTGGAGAGAAGGCTGTCACCAAGATCTTCCCATAGTCTTTCCAAACATTTGGCTCAAAATAGGGACCTATACAGCACCTGTTGGCCCACATGGTGATGCTCTGCACCACAGTTTGGTCTGCTAAGTCGTTTGTGATTACAGGTAATTATAACAGCTGTTTTTATCTTGTTAAAGGAAACACCAACACAAACCTTTGGAAAAAGATGAATATGAGAATGACTGTTTTCAGTAAAGTGGTAAATGTTAGGCTTGGGGTGCCTCTTTGTGCTTTCTTCTGGCACACTGGCTTCTGTGTAAAGTAATGAAGTAAACATGCTCGTCTCTGGAGCTTTTTAATAGCTTTACCAAAGCCATCTTGTGCAAACTCCTCTTCTGACTGTAGGAAGCCAGGAAAAACAGATCTCTTAGACTACACTGTTCTCTCAGCACCTGTTTCTGTGTGAGCATGTATGTGGTTGTGCGTTACTGTATTATTAATTGGTTTTACATGTGTGAAAGTCCTTAAATCCTTCACCACCATAACTTCCCCAAAAAACATTTCTGCGCGCACACACTCTCAATGACTTCTTGCTCCCCATGAAACCGCCTGGAGTTTCCTGTTCTTTCCTTCCATCAGTCAGGTAGGCTTGCATCAGCGACTGGTGTCCAACCAGAGATTTAACGTAAAATCTAAGTAAGATCAGTTTTAATGGTCTGTATATTCGATCAGCGTATAAGGTAAAGCAACACGGGTGCACACAGGATTTGGAAAAGAGCAAAATTATTTTTGCTTTCTTGTTTGGGGGAAATCCCATCTGCCCTTGTACCTCAGGTTTCCATCCAAAAAGCTTGCGGCCTTCTGTAGCAATAAACCCTATTCTGACCAGAGGTGAAGTCACTTTCCAGTGTATATCCAGTGTATTTCTTTCACATTCAACAATGGCATGTATTTTCCATATACTGTTAACGTCTGACCTGTTTTAATTGCGGTACTTGTTGAGTGCATAAGTGAAAACCTGGCTATTCACCCAGACTAAAGAGTGAATGATTGACCCTGTTATATTCTTTTCATCTCGTGTTTATTGCCTGTAACCACATATCAAATCTCTTGCTCGTGATGGAAGACTTGATAGTGGACTGTTGGAA
Organism: Brachypetersius altus; assembly: GCA_037974465.1. NCBI lineage: Eukaryota > Metazoa > Chordata > Actinopteri > Characiformes > Alestidae > Brachypetersius > Brachypetersius altus. The sequence goes on from JBBPDB010000108.1 coordinate 8,653,126, forward strand.
TGTCACCTAGCTCGTAACGGCCAAGCAGCCAGTATCAAGTGAAATCATTTCACTATTAAACCCTCTTTTAAAGCTGCTTCTTGAATAACAAGCAAGTGCTCGGCACTATTGACAAATGCCTCTGCAGTGACCATATAGCAAGCTTGTCTTGTACATGTGCCCAGAGCCAGGAAAAAAAGCAAAGAAATGGAGGGGGGAGCTTTCAAGAGGAACAAGCTGAAAGATGAGTAGGGAGCTCTTACAAAGAGAGCCCGTGAATAGGAAAGGAATGATTGTCAGTACTATTCACGTTTCGTTGCCTGTCCTTTTTAGAACTGCCACAGTGAAAGGAGGAGGGCCTCCTCTTTTCAGTCTTTCAGGGCTTTTGTACCCTGCACACTGCTCCAACTACCAAGAATGCGTTTTCGGCACCTGCTTTTCTTCATTTTTCTTTTAGATTCTGCAGTATGTGTTTGGATGCCATGCTTGTTGCCTGTTGTAATCATCTAATTTCAGTACTACCAGCAGTCAGTTCTTCTCTCTCTCTTGCCTTGACCTGTATAAAAAAATCCTACGAAAAGTCTTAGGAAATTGCTGCCATGTTTAAGCCATGGTCTTCTTTCCTCCTGTTAACTGTTTGTAGTATCTAACCTAAAAGCACTTTATTTTTCTTTGCTCAAGGATCTTACAGTAAATCAAGGAAATGGGTTGTGTTGGAGTGTTTATATACAACGTTGCTGTCATTCCTGTTTCTGCCAAGGGCCGTTCATAGAACAGTCAATATGAAAACAGAGTACAGCTGTGAAGCAAAGAAGGGTAGGGATGTTGAATTAAGCCTGTCCTGTATGCACCTTAAGGCAAAGCCCCCTCACATCTTTGTAATCAGCATCAGAGAACTGCCTACATTTCCGTTTAAGTTTTTGCTGAGATTTACCTCTTGTTAAATTCCCTTCATCTTTTGCTACTAATTTCCCTTCGCTTTAGCCTCTGGACATTTGTTGGATCAGAACAATGGGGATGTACATGAAACCAATAAATACATTTGTACTTGCTTCTTAATAGTCATTACTCTCAGTAAGCTCCAAGAGCGTCCACAAAAGCATATGAAATATAAGGTTACAGTCGAGGCAAGCTGGTTTGAGTGAATGTATGTACTGTGGATGTAGGAACAGAGTGGATAATCACATTGTCATGTGCTCTGGTTGTGTGACTGAAGAAAGAAGGAAATAACTATAAATAGAGCTGCAAGCAGTAATGAAAGACCCAAGCACCTCTGGTAGACAAGTCATCACAGAGTGAACAGACTCTCTTGATGAGAGGGAGAAACAGAGAGAGTTAATAATTTTGCAGCTTGGATCCCTCACTATGATCACGCAAAAGAATTTTGTTTAACATATCTGCTCCGGTTCCAACGTTTTTTTTTTCTCTGTTTTTCTGATGCCGCACCCTCATGTGGCCAATGAAACATGATGAGTACCTAATATTAAGCCTGGTTTGAAAAAAAAAAAAAAAGGTCTAACCAAGCACAGCTGACACGTCTGACTTCCTGTTTGGGTGTCTTCAGAATCAGATTTCATTGCATGACAGCAGCAGTGTCATTTTCCCCTACAGAATTCTTTCAGTCAAAAACCTCTGAAGGTAATACCACATTTGGTGGTGATCGGAGTAGCCATCTTGGAGTACTTCACAAAAGCTTTTCTAAAAAATTTGTAATAGTGGCAGATCCAATTTGGTGGACTTAAATTATTCGAACTCCAGGACAAAAAAGTTCAAAAGGTATTACAAAGAATGTATTTTGGCCTGTTGGTGGCACAACAGAGATAGGAAATGTTGTGCCTGGATGTCATCTGTCAATATATATCAAAGCTGATATTAAAATTAACATAAAAAGTGAAAAATTCTAACCGTTACAGTTGGTGCCGTGTGTGTTCAGTGCTTGTGGCTTACTAGTTAAAAGGCTTTGGGGGTTTTTTGTTCCCTAGGTGCCTTTTATAGTCATTTTCCACACCTTGCATTCTCTGGTACCATGTTACTAACAGCAAAGCTATTCCTGAGTGGGTGGAAAAGTCTGTGTGGTAACTGAGGCCAAACCCCTGCTGAACTCTAAGCCCCCAGAGGTCAAGCCTCCACTGTGAGAATGTTTCATTCCACATCTCGCTGTGGTCAGGGTTACTTTCACCAGCCGTGCAAGTTGTGACACCACTGCTGTTTCTCCTGACCCCCTACCCCTCTGCCAGCTGGACCAGTCCATTTTTTTCATGTCTGCTCCATGGAAGTGTAACCTGAAAGTGGTACAGTCACATCTGAAAGTGGTTTTCGGTCTGCTATGGAGCTCAGGCCTAAGTTTGTCTGCCTGCTGGCTTCTAGGTTACTTTTAGCCCACACCTGTTTGGTATTATGCTGATTGCCCTCCTGACCATCTGTGCTGATAGGACAACCCTAGCAGTAAGGAATTCTCCACCAGCAGCAATTCTACTGTTTTCTATGATAATGAGGCCTAAACCCCATCGTGAAACAAGGGTGGGGTTTGTTCACCCTTTCCCCAAAAAGCTGATTTAGTTTGACCTTCCCCCATTGTGTTTTACCAGCCAAGTGTGAATGGACTATTCCTTCGACCCCGAGCTAGGAGTTGGGTGAACTTGGAAAGGATTGCTGTGTGATGGGTTGTGTAGATGATGTTACACCAAATTTGTGCTTGCTACACATTAAGAGAAAAGTAAGGGAAATGAGTAAAAAATAAAATGGCAATTTGTATGTGGTGTAGTATAACACATGACACCAGAATTTCTCATATTTGACTCTGGCACAGACACTTTGCAAGGTGGGCAAATAAAAAAAATGAGAGAAGACTGGTGAAATTGAACATTTGGATTTGCTCCTTTCCTTGAGTTTCATTAAGCCAATGACTGCAGTATTACCATGTATACTCATTCAAATCATAAATGTCTGTGCTCAGATGATCATTTACAAGTGGCATATGATACTGATCTTATGATCAATAAACATTTACACATTAATCATTGTGAAAGTGCTTAGAAATATGGACCGTTAAATGAGCTCTGCTTCTACTTTGCAGTGTCATTAGGGAACACTTCAGGCAGGACTGTCACTATCGAAGTTACCTATTGATTATTTTGAATAAGCGTCTTGTTTTGTTTAATCATTTTAGAACGGAATTTTAGAAAACTCTATGGGATTCCTAACACTTTTCACAGAGGCTTATTTATCACTGTTTTTAAACAAGATGTTTTTATCAGAAATCAGGGAGAATTACAAGCTGAATCCAAGCTCTTTTGATATAAAAAACATTGTCAAGGGCCAGAATCAACAGAGTTGTGAGCCAAGGACTGAGGGGAAAATGGAATTGCAATTGCAGACAATGGAAGACAATGTATTAATCTTAAAAATGCATTACAAAAATGTCAATTCTCAGAAATGGGCACATTAAATGTAGCTAGTTTTCACTGCTGAAGGACACTCGGCATGAGGAAACTGGGCCTTTTTTTCACTTGTTAGTGTGTTTATCTCAGTGTTTCCTCTTCATTCTCAGCCCCTCATGCACAAACACCAAAATAATTCACCAAGCCCTTAACTCGCCAACTCCTGTCCCTGTATCGGAAAAAACATCATACTTGATCATTCCCTCCAACTATGTATGTCAGAAGCGACTTGAGTACTAATGGCTCCCACCACTATGGAGAATGTTCTCTGTCTTTCAAGACGTTTCAGTGACCAATTGATTCTATTTATGTGTTTATTTGCAACAGCCCTAAGCTCAGTTTTGCCAAATATGTATTTTTTGGAATACTGATAGTTTGATTGGTAACATTTTGTACTGGCACATCATGTGTGTGCGCCACAGAGTAAACGTTCTGCATGAGCTTCATAGTAAAATACATCTATTAGGACAGTGAACTTAAACACAAATAAGTGTGATGAACATTACAACAATGAACAGGATTACAGGGAACTACCTGACTAAAAGACATAGTGCAACTAAGAAATTCTTGATTAGAAACAAATTTTGTTGGTATTAGGACCATATCATTCAGAATGTTTAGACACCTCAGAAGGTTAAACATAGACACCGTTTATTTCAGCTTGGCGGGCATTGTAGCTTGAAGCGATGTATAAAGTGGCCATAAAGCTTTATTTAAATTCTCTGTGCCATAATTGTCAATATTTCCATTGCCTTCCGTGCTAGCTTCTGTTATTCATTTCTTTTCTGAAAATTGGGCCTGCCATTGGCTCTCATCAGGTTCTTGGCTCTCATCCATCATTGGCTCTCATCCATAAATGTTGAGAGTATGCTCCATAAATTGCTTAAAATTCTGTCACAGGTTGTCTGTTACAGTAAGTGAAAAGACTACAAGTGGAACAATATGAAAGAAAGAATTGGAAACACAGAACCTATTGCAAAAGGCAGTGGTCATTCATTTTTTATGTGGTCACTATAAACAAATATTGGGCCTCCAGTATTTATTCACTGTAACAGACTGCAGAATAGTCAAGGGGGCACCATGTAGAATCGAAAATACACAAATGTTAACATTAAATTCAGAGATAACCTGGGTACATTTTGAAATAAATATATTTACTAGCCTTTTGAAACCACTTGAACTCTAGTCTTACTCTTGTCAGTGTAGAAGTCGTTTGGTCTTTGTCCAAGTTCTTACCTATAGTAGATCTTTTTTGAAGCTTATTTGATCCCGTTCATTTCTAGAGCTAGTACATGCTTGTTTTGAAGATCTAATTCTTCCATTGATCCCTATCCAATGCCAGGTTTTTTAATTGTCTAATGAAAACCAGATAAGTAGTGTGTTAGTCATTGGTATTTGGGCGGCCTGGTCATCTGAAGTAAGGAAACCTACTCATTTCCTTTTCCCTGGAGTATCAGGCAGCTAAATCCTGTAGCCGACCACAACGTGTTAGCCATACAGCCTGAGAGCCCTTGAAAGAGGAGAAACGTTTAGGGAAAGGAATGAACGAATCTCATCATGTTCTTGCGCACTCAAACGTAAACATCCACATAATCTCTCTCAGACAGCCAGATAAATGTGACTTTGAACAGGCATAAAATTCATCTAAGGGTTTGTAGGCCCTGTCTTTGCTACCTGGGTTTTTGTTGATTTCTGGTGGCTAAGCTTGCATGAGTTCCCCCTCCTTCCTTGGCCCTCCTCGGTCCACCTTAAGTGCGGCTGTTGTTTGTGGGCCGTGCACTCAGGCGTGGAGGATGAACCAGGGTATGAGTACAGGAAAGCCTTTGTATTACCTGTGCAGACTCCTCCATGTGGCCCCTGCTTTTTGTTCTGGTTTTCCAAACACCGCAATGTGATCTCTGTCTTGTTAGAGGTCTGAATTTTTGTGCATTTTTATCTTGTGAAACCTGCGAGGGGAGTCGAACATGGATTGCACATGTGTTGCACTTCTATTGTTTAATAATAAAGTACACAAAGTGGGGTTTAGAAATGTTATTCATCCTATCTCATAAAGATTCGCATTTTTGCTGCACCCTTTATTTTTTATCTTCTGACACTTTTTTTTTTCTTTCATGTGACGTATTTGGGGTTTAGAGACTGCTTTTGATCTTGGGTGATTTATTGTCAGTTTGAAGACTTGGATCAGACATTGTGTTGCCGTTAATCTATTTGCATTCTGATATTAGGGAACGTGCATCAACATGCACAGATCTCAGTGGGACCCAGGTCAGCAGTGAGGTAATGGCTCAGCCCAGGCAGAATATTACCCACTCTTTGCAACTTGAGTATTGCAGCATTAGTAATGACACAGGTTTCTGTGCTCAAACCTTTTCTCTTATTTCCTGAGCTTAAATCTGGGCCAAGACTTACTCCTTGCCATGGCTTGTATAAAGCCATCTCCTCTGTCCCGCCCAGTTAGGTTTGCGCCTAGTCAATTTGAAGATAAGATGGAGAGATATGCCGTTCAGGGAACCGGCTTTTTCTGAGTGAGAGCCACCAAGATAAAGCCTTGTGAAATTTTCTCTTTGGCCTTCCTTGTTTTCTTTTTAGCCTGTCTGAACAGTTTTTTCAGAACAGTGGAAGTGATTCAAGCATGAAAGGGGTTTTGAAGCCATATAAAAGACATGGCATGGGGGGCCATGGCAATGCCTAGTTAAGGGCTGGTGTTGGAGCAAGCGGAAACCACGAGTGGGGGCTTTTTTTTCAAGCTTATGTGGTTGACCACAGTTTCTTTGAAAGCAGCTTGTTGTTCTTCATTGCATAAAGCAAAGGGGAGAAAAAGAAAGGCTTCCCACAGTCAAGCACAGCGGAGTCAAAAGCTGTGGTGGTGTTATAATAAACTCTTACTAAGCTGTTACCTACTAGTTCATTCTTCTGTTTGTCGTAGCACATTTTTCTTTCCTACTCTCAAGCGGTCAAGGCCCTCTTCTTGTTTTTTTGGTCCTATTTTTTTATTTTTGGAGGGCCTAGACCGGTAGGTTTCAGTGATCCGAAAAAAACACTAGATCAGGCCCCTTTGACCCCTCCATCCACACCCACTCTTCAGTCTACACCCCTGTGGACTGTGGCCTGGTGTCAGCTTGCAGTTCCCACAAAATGTGTTTCAGTGTGAATCTGTTTAGAGTCTACAGAGCCAAGAGATTCAGAGTAAGAAATGAATGATTAAACTCCAGTGTATATGCTCCCTAGACCCACCTTCCCAATCTGCCCCTCTCCCTCCTGCTCACTTTTCCCAGCGGCCTAGTTTTAAGTGGTGCTGAGGCAGGGTGGACAAAAGCAAGGCCAGAGAAGTCACACGGATCAGAGCCTGAGGAAGGTAATTACACAAGGCTCAAATCTGCGGCTGTGTGCCTGGTATTCCTCACGCCCCAGTGCTCCCCTACAACTGAGCTTTTTTCCCCATTTTTTCTTTTTCTTTTCCGTGTTTACAGTCAGAGTGAAGCTGGCCAGGTCGGCTGTCTGGTCTTATAGCCGGTGATGATGTGGGCTCCTGCATTGTGGCAGGGTCTGTCCTGCAGTGGCCACACAGCTGATTAGCTCTGGGGTTGTGGAATGTCCCTTCTCATCAGGCCAGCCTTGTCAGCCTGGTCTAGAAAGCGGTCTCCACACCCAGCAGGCTACCTCTGTGCTTCAGCTTGGCAATTCAGAATGGCTGTAATTGGGCAGAAAAGTCTACACAGCCCAAGAAAATGTGATAGGGGTGACGCTCAGCACTTTCTGTACCCTGAAGACAAGAGGAATTAATGTGAACTGAAACTTGACTCCTGGAACTATATAGTGGAATAATGTGGGCAATATGATGATATTTATTGTGACCGCTTGTATCACATAATCAGTATATATTTGAGTATTATGATAACCTGTTTAGTTGAATTTTTTAAATGTTTATATCTAAACATGGTTTTGATAGATTAATATGGGCTTGTTTGAGATCAACTGTTCCTTGCCAAGAGTAGTCAGTTGCAGTTAGTGCAGGAGTCAAGAAGAGAGCAGTCAAGCTAGTCAATTTTAGCACTTCATGTAAGGTGACTATTCTTACAGCTCCAAATCGCATGTGACTTTTATGTAAATAAACACATTTGAATTTAACATGTGAAAATAATAAGCGTAAGCATTACACATTTTCTCGGCAGTCATAATTAAACTGCACCTTTAAACTTGTTACTCTGATGATACAATCTGGACGAATAAATTAACCTTTTTAGCTGCACCAATCTAGGTGGCAATTGCTCAGCACACCACCAGGCTTAAGCCAATTATCCAGGTTTGACTCTTTACTGAAATAAACACTACTTGCATCCCTATACTGTACATTGTACTTTGCCTGAGTTTGAAAAAATACTCAAACATTCGTTTGATCTGTAGATTGTCTTAGGAGTGAGGGGGATGGAAGGTTGCCCCCTAATACAGGATTCTAGCAGGCTGATATACTGTCTCCACTCGACTCAGCAGGAGTCTCCCTGCCTTGATAGGGTAGCCCCGGGGCACGGCTGCGGATTTCAGCCATCAGTCTACTTTGCATATTCTTGTGTTCCTGTGCCTCAGTTTTGTGGGAATCTACCTGTTGCTTGAAACTGCAGCCACACATCAATCATTAGCGCCTCTCTGACTGCTAATGGGAATAAATGCAACCCTCTTTAGAGCACAGGTGTGTTGCAGGCTGGGCAAGACGCTTTTTGGGTTGATTCTGCCTGAGGAATGTCTCTGACTGAAACCATGTTTAGATTACAGTGTTCTTAGCCTGAGTTATTTGAAAGTGGAGGCCAGCCTAGTAAAGAGGCAGGCTCATCTGCTTTGGTGATAGGAAAGGGTGAAGACCTCAGACATAAACAACTTAGAGCTGGGCTTTCTCTTCGCACTCTATAGTGGAGATAACTGGGATAATGTACATAGCCGAACACTCTTAAAGCATGTGCCATCACTCTCTTGAGCCTGAAATGCACTGTGTTGGATAGAGAAGTGGTCTCTGGTCATTAATTAGCTAGAGGTAGATGTTGGCTATTTCAAGGTATTTGATGTATGGGGAAAAAATCTCAATTTCCTATCCCAAATACGTTAACGCATGTGTTCGCATATTGGCGGTCATCTTTCCTTCATATTATAGTCTGTTCTGAGATTTATTAAGGACGTTGCATCTCTGAATGGAGTGTGTGTTGCATCTCTGAAAGGCGAGTCTTACGTGGATTATGGCTGTGAGAAAATGTTTTTGTGCTGCCATGCCATATAATGTGTTGCCATGGTTTTTCTCTTCCAATGTACTCACATGCTCTGCAGAATCCATTAGTTCTGCAAATGAGTGCATAGGATGTTTTTGTGGTAAAATGCAGTGTTCACAATGGGCTCAGAGCCGAGGGCTGCCAGAAGCCATATTTTACGTCTCCTTCTTAAAGGACTGCAGGAAGGAAATAAAAGAGGAAGAGTTTCATTAGTGCTATGCTTGTGCTTTCTCATTCTCTCTGTACTCACGGTTGGCACTGATATGCTCTTTTGTGTGCGCTTCTTCTCTGCAGGTCTGGATGCTGAGTTGTACTATGTGAGGGATGATGTGGTGAACCATTACGCTCTGTCTTTTGTTCTGCCAGTACCCAGCGAAACCAACAGCCTGCACTTCACCTGGCACTCCAAAAGCAAGGTGGGTGGAATTCATCATACTCGGGCTTGTGCTTGTGCTTATCCTGTCATGTTTTTTTTTTTTTTATTTCTTTGAATGGTTCATTGAAGGCCTGCTGAAGTTAAAATAACCTTTATTTGTAGTTATTATAATAGGGATGCAATTACATGCAGTACTACTGTTTTGTTTTTTTTTTTCTTAAAACAAAATTAAGAAGGTGTGAAATTCAAAAGGGACTTGATTTGTATATATACATATACATGTGTTCTTGAGCTGCGAATCCATTCCCGAAGGGTCATGCCAAACATAAATCTTACCTACTAACTATTCTGATAATTCTGAACATGATTCTTATTTCCAGCTTCAATAAAATTTCAGTTCGAGTTTCTTTACTCCTGATGCTGATATCTAAACTCAGGACATCTGCCTGATATTGAGTGCTCATCCAGTGCACTGTTAAGACACAATGGTTTCATCAGTGTTGTTTATCATATGCATGTTGCATTGTTGTGCAAACGTGGAGGCATCGGACACGTAAATTTAAAGTTTTCCTGCAACAAAATTCTAGAAGACAGTGGGAGATAACTGGGGTAGTGTATAGCCCTGGACACTCTCTTGAGCCTGAAATGCACTGCCTTTCATAATTTTACAATACTTTTCCTAAGTATTCTACCTTATAGAAATTGTGCACATGTTGGTCATCTTTCCTTGATGTTATGATTTACTTTGGATGGGGCTTTTGTTTGTTTCCATTTTGTTAAGGACCTTGCATCTGTGAGTGGTGTCTACACGTTAAAGGCAACTCTTACATGGATTATTGCTAGTATCTAGTTGCAGGAAAAAACATGAATTATTTCCTGCAACTAGATGCTAGAAGACAAAACGCTACTCTTCTGCAGAACTAGGCTTGTCTGTTTAACACACTGCTACATTAGTTTTTGGTGATGATTGGATGTGAACTGTGCCCGAGTGCGTTTGACCACCAAAGTACGGTTAGCGCGGATCAGTTAGACTCTGGCGCGGTTCGCATGTAGTGTGAGCGCTAACCGCGTTGGAGCACGGACCACGACGCGTGACGCCACGTTTTTGCGACGCTCCGAAACCATTTTTCGTGCCACAAAAGCGATAGACCTGTTTAGCAACAGGCTGTGAGGGGGCTGGGGACCACCGCGGACCAAATGACTCAAAATTACTATCAAAAAAGTAAACAGAGCGATGGACTGCACTGCGTTCAGCGAGAGCGCCGCTCTTCCTGTTTATCCTGAAACCATAGCACCATAATGACGTAAGCGTGCTCTGGCACAAATGCAGAAATCTAGTGCGAGTGCGGGGTAGTGGGGAGGGGGGACAATCGTACTCGGGCCGGGTTCAGGGCAACCGTGCCTAGTGTGAGTAATAAATGCCGTAAACGTGAGTACACCCTTAGTGGTAGTTTACATATGGACATATGAGAACTTTTTGTCCAGAAATGAGCTCATTTAAAAAATGAATGCTAAGAAGCCGACTTTAGCTTGCCAGTTCCATCATGTGTGTATGTCATTATAGCTGAACAGCATGCGAGTTTGACTTGGCAAACCGTGTGGTCTATTTAATGGTAGAGGCTTAGTAGCAAAGTACATGAACAGAAATGTACAGTAGAGTCCGACGGTCAAAACTTTACATTTTTTTAAGATTGTGCACCTTTTTAATATGAAGGCCTATAAAATGAAATAATGTATTAATAATAGCCTTAAGAATTAAGCATTAAATTAAATTTTTACATTTAACCAATATGCAAGTATGAATATGTCTTGGCCCTGTATTACCCTTCATATTATATTCACTGCCACTGTGGTCACATGCAGGTGGAGTATAGGTTGGGCTTTCATGTAGAGAACCCTGCAGCCATGGACCAGCCTCAGAGCAACATCTCGGCCCAGGGAGAGGTTCCTCGCATTCGCTCAGGTGAGACACACCTTCTACTCTCATGCTGCAGAACTTGATCCTTCAGAGTAGGGAGTGTGGTACTCAAGTCCTGGAGGTCCACAACTCTGTAGAATTCAACATTTACTTTATTTAAGAACCTATAAAGGCCTTTATGAGCTGAATCAGAAAACTTGTAAACTCCAAACGAATTCATTAAAAATCTGAAGAAAAACCTCAAAAACGCTGTATACACAATGCTGGATATAAATACAATAGAGTTAATTGAATAATAACAGGGATGGTTTGCAGTTTGTTATTGCATGTAGTAGAGGTCAGTAGTATATAAGTACTACTCATCTGAGTAGTGATAATCACATGTTAAGACTGTTGGCACCGTTTAAGAAAACATCACATATACAGGGTTGTAGCCAACAATGATTGCATGGTTTTATTTATTCATTTGGCAAAGTTTGCTTATGTGATATGTGTGGTAAAACAATCTGTGTTTAGGTATATGAGATATTGCACTCTTAAGTGTATGTCCATGCAGTATTACTACACTGTGTTTTTGTATACATAGTTTTTAGAGTGGATCTCTTCTGCTCTGGAAAAGTGGATGGAGAGGCCGCTCTCACAGTGCAGCTGAATCTGACTATCCACGCCAACAACTTCACAGTGCTCAATTTCAAGCGCAGGAAAATGTGCTACAGAAGTAAGGCTACTTTATTTTCCTATCATTTTAGCTCCTCCTTCTTTACCATACTACAGATTCTGTATGTGTGCTTGAGTGTGCGTTCCCTGTAAATGTGCATTTATGTTTAGTATCTAAACCCATCTCTACACTCTGTCTGCCTCTGTAATGAGAGCTGTGAGTGTTTTACAGTTGGCATGGCTGTCTCCCCGAGGCAGTCTGAAGCTGACACGTTTAAGATAATTACACAGTCTCCCTGTCATATGCTTCGCTAGAGGAAATGCCCAATAAATTTATGCTTGGCTTATTTAAAGCACATGAGCCAAATTAGCTTCCTGAGAATAAAAAGTATTTGTATATGTCCTGACTTACTCTCCCATATGGTACAAAATGTCCATGTTTGTGGTTTTTCCTTAGAGAGTTTCTTTATATTTATATATGTGTGTAAATTATAAAAAATCCACTCCATGACTCTTTATCTTACCCAGGAATTGAGCAGCCAGATCCACCCAGGATCCCTTCATTCCCCAACAGGACCAGACCAGACTGTGAGTAGTCTCCATTTTTACTTTTTTTACTTTAAGTTTACTTGGTTAAATATGCTGAAAAGTTTCCCACAAGTCTTAAGTAAAGAATTGATTGCTGAGTAATCGAGAAGCACTGATATTAGTGATATGTTTAGAGAATAGAATGTATCCATTCTAAAATTTGCCCTTTTTTTATGTACAATATTCAGAACTTAATTTTGACTAAACATCCAGTGAAGTTTAATAATACAAATATGTACATACATCTGTTTATAAAGTTTCTCAATATTGGTTCTTATTGACACTATATTTCTTAATGCCATTCTCTCTCTTGTATGCTTTTTCCTTCCCTCAGTAGATAGCGTGAATGCCCCTACAACATCTACGAGAGTGTTTTACATCAGCGTAGGGGTATGTTGTGCGGTCATCTTCCTCGTGGCCATCATCCTTGCTGTGTTGCACCTGCACAGCATGAAGAGAGTAGAGGTGGATGACAGGTGTGTCTCAGCATTGGGAGCAGTCCTTTTATTTTATTTATTTATTTTTTTTAATTGAACCACGGTGATGGCTGGGATTTCTCTTTTATTGGTTCGATATTGGTTTTGAAGAATATTTAAAGTGAACTAGCTTATCACTACTATTACAGCAATTGCTTTTCTAGAAGAAAAGTGTATTTGAAGCAAACCACCCTTCATCAGTTGATTTGTGGTGTTTTAACATTGTTTCTTTGCCAGCATGCGCAAACTGTCATGCTTTGGTTTATAGAAGAGGAGAAGCTACTGCAGCACATTTGTGGTAATACTGAGTTTAGTACAAACTAGATTTGCGTGGCACAGGTTTGTTAATGTGAGTAAACAGATTTTCATTTTTCTTCTTTATTGATGGAAGACGGTTCCATACATGTTACTCTTAAGCATAAATGTATTTTAGAGATTAACCTATTCTCCAGTTCTGCTATGTTGTCTAATGCAATACTGGAACACAACTAAGTTGATTAGTTTATTTTATTTCTGTTAGATTAGATCTGCTTAGTTGCCTCCCTCAACAGGCTTCAGGATAGAGGAGCTTTTGAAACCCAGAGTGCTTTCACGTTCATTCTTAGAATCAGGACACATTTGCCCTTTTCTCTTAATAGCATCATTGTCGGGGTGAAATCCAGCAAAAAGCATTAAGACAGAGGTTCTTTGGTGCTTCTGATATTGAGTAAATCACATTAGGGCAAGATTGGGCTCAGTGGCCTACAGTTGAAACTCTGGTGAGGATCTTTCCTCATTCCTCAGGGGCCTCCATATTTAACCTCAGGTACTCAAGGCTAATGGTTTTAATTGAGGCAATTATACACCACTTTGCTTTTTAAAGGAGCAGGGGTCAAAGCAGGTTAAAGTCACACAGGTAGCCTCCCACGACATGAGGGTTGCACAAAAATGAAATTACAGAGAATATTATGCCAGATTAAAATAATAGAAGCTTCTGTAGCTGTAAAAAGTTCTACTAACCTGAACACTGCAATCAGCTAAACAAATGTTATTCGATTTTGTTACCGTAAGTATGGCTGGCATTTTCTAGTCTTTGAATACTCTCTTACTTTTCCAAACAAGTACTGAAATAACCATTCTCAAAACTATCCAAAAAGTAGTCCAGAAGATATTTCTTATGATTTATTTTTCAGAAAATATACGGCAAGTTCTAGATGCTTCAGTTATTCAATGTTTTATTCAACCTTCTTATTTTTATATATAAACTTTTTTTTTTTTTTTACATTGACGGTCAAACCCGTTCTCTAATTTTCTTTATTTTAAAAATGCTGTTTTAACATTTTGTACTTTTTGCACTGACTTTGGGCAAATCCATCTTCAAAGGCAAATATGACTGTCTGAGCATTTCAATATGTAACTGCACAAACTAAACTACTGCTTATGAAGAAAGATCTGTTTTATTGCAGTCTGTTTTACTGTATTCCTCTCTCACCTTCTCTTCCAGTGTGAGTGACAGTGGGAGCTCTCAGGGTCTGTCCCAGCCCTCCACCCAGACCACACAGTACCTGAGAGCAGACACCCCCAACAATGCCACACCCGTCACCAGTAAGATCACTGCAATCACTGCTGCACCATTCACACATACTATTCAAGAGACATTCACCCCTCAACATCACAGAGCAATAATAATAGCTTCCTACCACCACAAATAGTGGTTCATTAGGTATTCCTCACCTTCTTTAGTCTGCTTAGTAGACTTCAATGCTGGCAGTAACAAAGCATGGAATTAGAGATTTATGATGATTTAATTTTCAAATTGGTAGAGGTATTTATTTTGTGGGACAAAAATAATCCATATTTTCATTGTTTCTTGCATCAAAACAACAAAATAAAACAATTGGATATAGAATATAAACTTAACATGTTCTATTATATTGGTCATTACGTTCTAATGCCCAATATAATTGTCTTGTCAAAGTTCAGTTAAACAAAAGCTGTAACTAAGATTTCTAATGGTTATGATCTGTATGGGAGACTCCTGGTGTCGACTGAGTACAGAATTGAATGGCTGGCTTCTCTGCAGTTCTACTTTTGCCCATGAGACCCTTCAGGCTGTGTTTTAATGGGGCATGGTCACACGTCTGTCTGCTAGGTTTCCCGCCCTACTTGCACCAAACTTACACCGCATTCTTCTACCTAATGATATAATTGGTAACGAATGATCAAATGAGCTAAACTGGAATCAGAAGGTCGCAATAAAAGAAACATTCATGCCTAGTGGCCTCTTCCGCACCAGTGTCCTTGGGGCATCATATGTCTCTCTCACTGTGTGTGTTTTTGCATGTGTCTGTATGGTTGAAGCAGGCATGTGGTGGGTGCAACTATGCACGAGTAAGACTGAGCGTTCTGTGTCCCCCAGAACCACCACAGTTCAAAAACAGTTACTTTTTGTATGAACATCAATGTTTGTCCATGCCATTTTTCACTTTTACTTTCTTTCTTTTGTTTTTTAATGAAGTACTTTGTGTTTTTAGTGATAAAGGAAACAGTCTTTCTGCTTGTGGAGAGAAAAGAGACAAGAGAGCGTCATTTAGCTTCATTTAGCTCAGTGACCTCCACCCTCTTTCCCTGCTTAAAAGTCTCTAAAATCAGACAGAACCAACAGGAAGTGGTATTTTAGCCCTGTGTGGAAAGGCAAGATGTTTTCTTAGTGGTTAGGTTCCCTGTTCCTTAAAATTGGCTTGATTGGGCTAAAATTAGACTTTGTTATTTTTGTAAGTGGCAAAGTAGGGGAAAAATCTGATGTGCTGCCTGATTTTTTCAATCTGGAGTTTGTGAACGTGCTATTTGGGTCTAAAAGGCTCATTGAAGAGAAGACACGAGGAACTATTATCCATTTACGCAAAAAGCTAAAATATTTCTACCCTCTCTCTCTTCAGAAGAAATGTATTTTGGTGGAGAATGTTGATTTGGATAAGTAATGAACATTAGTGACCTCAGTAATTGCCTAATTAACCTGTGTATGCATTTTTGTCGTGTTGTTGCCACCTAGTGGCAACAGGTGTGAACTAAAGAAACTCCTCAATTCATTTGTCTGTCTCCCTACCTCGTCCTTTTTTCTCCCCATTGGCTTTTGCTCATGTGTGTTTTAGTATAGACACCATCCAGCTGCTGTAATTACCCATTCTTTATCTACCTTTCTCTCTGACCCTTTCCTCCCCTGTTCCCTCCTTCTCTCCCTCCATCCCTCCATCAGACGTTCATGTTGGCTCTGCTCCCATGCTGCCGCTCTCAGCCGCATCCTTCCCCCACCCTGGCGCCCCCTCCCAAGAAAGCAAAAGTAAGTTCTGCTCTCCTGTAAGACATGAGAGCATAAAGCTGGCCGCACAGTCCCTTTCCAACACACCTCATAATAACACTCTCGTTCCTGTTCTTCTAACTCTGTTGCATTTTTTTTAATAAAACTAATAAATAATAAATAATGGTATAATAAGTACCATATATATAAAAATTATGGTAATCAGTGTTTAACTTGATTTGCCAGTTAAAGAAGATGGGAAGTTTTAGTTTAGTTTGGCTTATGTAGTTATAATACAGTGAAGCATAGAAATGTCTACGATTATCCTTTTACTCATTTTCCCCTACTGTCATCCACACCTACTTCATACCGTGAAATCACCAAGTTCGCTTGAAATAATACAATACATTCAGAATAAAGATGCAAATCCAGCCATGCACAAATGTTAACCTTTCCTCTGTGAACTCGGAACACACACTCATTTTATAATAGACAGTTCAAAGCTATGTCTTGTATGTTTAAAATAAGGCTATATAAGATGGACAAAATATTAGTATTGCAATTATACTGCTACAAATTGCACTTGCAATTCCTTACAATATAAAGTGCTCATATCACTTTTGAAGTATGTAAATACTCCATCAGAACTTTCACTCCCCATTCATACAATACATAACCAGCAACTAGGCTGCAATTTGCAACCCTGCCCATTCATGCTGAGGTTCTAAAGAGTTTTTTTCAGTTCTGTGTTGCCTTTTGAATGAGCAGTGCAGGGGGGCCAATCATGAAAAATTAACTAGACAAAAAAATGCATG
Source organism: Brachypetersius altus (assembly GCA_037974465.1). NCBI lineage: Eukaryota > Metazoa > Chordata > Actinopteri > Characiformes > Alestidae > Brachypetersius > Brachypetersius altus. The sequence goes on from JBBPDB010000108.1 coordinate 8,669,907, forward strand.
TTAAAAAATACCTTGGCCAGAATAATTTTACGTTTGTTGGTCAACGGTGTCAAAAACACTGGAATTGGTTAGAGGCTCATTTGAGTATTACAGCCTTCCACGATAGCAGTGTTGCACAGACTAATATTGCGACAACAGTTAATAGACAATATATTGTGTAGCCTTAGAATAAAAAGAATAAATATGCTCTGCCTGTGAATAATTCAAGGCAGAGCATAATTCATAATCTGACAAAGTGATCTTTGGGCAGAAGTTTTCAGCTATCACTAAATAGTCAATTTATATAAACCTAAATTAATAGTAGTAACTTTTTATACTTTAACCAAGAAATAATAACTGCTTAGTTCATTTTGATAAAGTAATGGGCTGCTTAGAGCATGATCAGATTTAACTGTGAAAGCTCTTAAGAAACCTGTGGTCTGGAGATGGCTTTGAATGTGGTCAGTAGAAAACATGGACAAAAGATTTTCTGGATGTGCTCAGTTTCACTCCAGACAGAGCGTGAGATTGTACAATGAACAAATATTTTTTGCATACAGTAGAGTTATTCTTGCAGCAGTATTTAGTGTATTTATTCCCCTGATGCAACTTTGTTTTCAGTGTTTCTTATATTATAAATCATTGGTTTCATGACTGTGGGGTTGTGAGCCACTGCTGTGCAGCCAGTCCAGTGTGTCGCAGTAGGGACACGGTTAAGAAGCTTACTATTTAACATTATTTTGGGCTTTACATTGTGTTTTTGCAACCATATATCTGCAGTGGGTTTGTGAATGCTTTAAAATTACTCTGATTTCTGCATGAATAGCTCCTAAAATCTGTTTAGTGTTTGTCATCATTAATAGAACCCCTCAACCCCTGCTCTATGCCCAAATTAAGGTGCACATCACACACATGGCTGTAAGACAAGATTCTGAAGATTAAGTGATAGACACAATACTAAAACACGAGGAGAGAATGCTCACAACACTCTCAAACAAATATTACACAACAATTCATGCTTTGTGTTTTGTTCATATTTCTTTATTTTGAGCATGTGAAATTACAATTTACTGCAGTAACAAAATTACGTTGTTCTGCTTCACTAAAAGGCAAAGTCTAGTTTTTAATCTGCAGGAGATCTAGTCAAAATGGTCTTGTGTAGCTTATATCATTGGAAACACTGTAATGCCACTTCCCTCACTTTATTTGTCTACATTTGGTTAGAAAGTGTTTGCGTTTAATTAGCCATTTTTGGCTTGGCCCACTGGCACGGATTGCTTTTTGCATAACTTACTTTTTATAAGAATATTTTCAGTTGCACCACTTGAGGGAACCCTCATGCTTCAAAGTTGAACAGAGGTTTAATACTGAGGATGAAGCTGTGAGGAGTAGAACCGAATACCTAGAAAAGCACATTACAGGATCACTGCATGGTGCCGTCTAACTCTAAAGTGCATGAATATCCTTTCATATAGGTTGGTGCAGCGAAGCATATATAACTTATAATTCAAATTTGTAATTAGTTGATTATGAAAGTTGCATTTTCTGTGTTCTGTCTGGTAAATTACTCACCGCTACATGTTAAGTGACCAACAATGTGTTGCTTACATGTAAAATCTTTGGTCTGGGTGACCACGGTAATTTAAAAAAGATGCTTGCTTCTAATTTCTGAAGCCTTTTACTTTTTCGTAAGGCTCAGAGGTATCTTTTATGGTAAGTTTATTATTGCTTCTATGTTTATCATGACTACTTTTTGGTTGTTTTTAATTATTTAGTTTAATTATTTGTCCCCCTGATGCAGCTTTGTCACTCAAAATCGATTTCAGTGTTTCTCATATTATATATCTTTGGTTTCATGACTGTGGGGAGGTGAACCACTGCTGTGCATCTAGTCCAGTGTGTCGCAGTTGCAACCATATGTCTGCAGTGGGTTTGTGAATGCTTTAAAATTACCCTGATTTCTGCACGAATGGCTCCTAAAATCTGTTTAGTGTTTGTCATCATTAATAGAACCTCAACAATGTGCTGCAAACTGAAAGATTATCAGCAGTAGAATGTTTATCAATTGCTTTTTCCATTCCTGCTCTATGCCCAAATAAAGGTGCGCATCACACATATGGTTGTATGACAAGATTCTGATAAGATTAAGGGATAGACACAATACTACAACAGGAGGAGAGAATGCTCGCAACATGCCCAAACAAATATTACACAACTGTTCGTGCTTTGTGTTTTGTTCGTCATATTTCTTTGTCTTTGGAAGCGTTTTGAGAATGTGAAATTACATTGCAGCAAAACACAATGTGCACTCGAGTCCCCTCTAAACACTTAATACAGTTAGCTCTAAATGAACAAAGTGATAAAATCAGTTATGCTTAAAAACACATTGTGCAAGAGCGATAGTTTAAGGCTTGGTTTTGGCAAAGCTGATGTGTGCGCAAGTAATTTTCAATTGTTTAGGTTCTGTCGTTTATGGTTGGACCGCATCTCTTCCTTAATTTTGATTGCTCGGAGTTGTCTCTGTTTATAATGTTTGTTTTTGTGTGTTTTAGGCTACCCCTCACTGCGGATAGAGAAGAATGACTTACGGAGTGTAACCCTGCTAGAGGCCAAGGCAAAGGTCAAAGACATTGCAATCTCTAGGGAAAGAGTCACATTGCGCGATGTCTTGCATGAAGGTGAACCCCTTTGCTTCATTCTTTATTTATGTGGCAGTAGTCTATGTAATAATAATGTCCCATCGATACACCTTGTGGAGCTAATTGCTTACAAGTAATATATCCAGTTGTTGTTGATGGTACTAATAATGTGATTACTGATGATAATAATAACACAAAGTTAGATTTATGTAGCACTTTATAGTCGCTTTGTAATGCTCTGAAACATTTCATTCACGATGATACTTGTAAGTACTACATATATGATATAGATGTGTGTACCTATAGGTACCTTCAAGTAATGGTGTTTGTGACGCATACAACCAAATGCTCAGTTAATCAGAAGCTATTTGTGTTTGCTGGTAGGGATCTGCTGGGTTTTTTTTTCTCTTCCTGCTTTTAATTTTGAAAGTGACCATTCTGTCATACCTGAATACACCACAGCACACAATGTAAAGAACTTCCTTCACATTTAACCCATTCACCAAGAGTAGCAGCAGGCAGCCAGGAACACAGTGCCCAGGGAACTGTGTGGGGATGGTATCTTGCTTAAGGCTACCTCAGAGGTGCTTACAACTCTCAGGAATCGACTCTACAACTTATTGATCGCAGGGTGAACACCCTAAGAATTGGAATTATGCCTGATTCCAATTTCCTTTCAGAAAATAAAATCAGCTAATTAGATTATTTGTTTATAAATATTACACTGCTCACACTGAGCTAAATGTATTTGTAGTATTTTCTTTGAGCCAAAATCCGAATAATTTTTTTTTTCTTATTTAAACCTTACCATGAAATGCTGTGCTTAAAAATGTTTTTGCCTAAACCTAAATAGCTTTGCTCTGTTGGGTTTAAAAACTGAGAGTGGTAAGATTTAATTCATGTTATTTTTCAGCTTACATCTTTCTACAGCATTTTTCTGACCCCCCATGCTTTTTTCTTACATTTGTGACTATCTTCTGAAACTAAGAAAATTGGGCTCCTTTTATCACAACAGTTTTTGCAGAAATGTCTTGGCACACTCAGTCCTGACCGAATTGCATCACACCATTCATGTACGTCAATGGACCACTGAGCCAAACTATGTCTGGGGAACATGCGAAAGGTTTTTCTTAAGATCCATGTTTATTTTGTTTCAACTGTGCTGAAGGAGGCGTCACCAATCCAGCACATAGATGAGCTCCAGGTTGAAAATACTCTGAGCTTTGACCTAGCACAACTATGTTTCAGTTCACACGGCCACCATCCGTCATATCAGCCACAAAAAAAGCGGCCACAAAAAAACCTGTACCTTGCACAAGCCATGTTTCTCACCAGTCCTTTCAGCCTCCTACCCCAGTCTGAATTTCATCAACACATGCATTTACGTCAGTGTTTTTACAGCAAACCATTAAAGCCGGGATTTGCTTTTTTCCTATAGGCCTGTTTACCTAAAGATCAGATACTTCTGTGGTGGGTTATTACTTTGCAGGATATTTTTACATGAACACCCGAAGATGGAGAATTGCCTTTTATTTTTATCCACAAGGCACAATTACATAGCTAATTTACAATGGTGTTTTTACTGTGCTGTTTCACAGGCTCGAGAATGTGTGCCCAGAACATTAGCTCATATACCTTCTCTTCAGTCTTATCTCATCATATCATGTGTGAAGAGTGTTGTTTTTACCACCTTTTCCATGTATTATTCTCTAGTTAGAATGGTGTTTGTAACCAGAGAGGAGTGTCATGTGCTAATGGAGGGCCCAATGTGGGTTTTACGTCAACGTACTGATTTAAGATAGCAGGCACGTTCACACAAGCCTGTTAGTGTGGGAGAAGAATGACAATTTGAGACAAAAAGATGGAAAGAAATATAAGTTGACCGTAGCGGTCTGGGTATGCATTAGCCTGAAATGGTTGTCATGTTTACTTTACTGAGTTTAGAGAGCACCTATTTAGATTTAAAGGATTCCTGGCCTGTTCCTGTAAAGTAGTGGGAGGGCTTTATTCTTCTGTTCAGATCTGTTAATTGGCCATTATACTTGATTAATTTGAAGAATAATAAATAGATTTAATTACTAATCATGGATAGTGGTAACCCTAAATATTAGTGTTCTTCAGACAAAACCTTGGCCAAACCAACGTCACACTTCTCTGATATACTCTTAGCTCAAGGCAACAGGGCTTGGAGCAGGAGTAGAAAAACAACCGGGGAAGAGTGAAAGCAGATTGCTTTTACAGTGTTGTTAAATCTGTCTGACAGCAGTACTCTGCTTCATTTAGAGGTCAAACTGACTGCGTCTGTTTGGACCTGCTGCCAGTTGCATTTTCACCCTGCACTTGATAGATTGGCCTTTATAGTGTGTGTTTGTGTGTGTGTTGCTGCAGATCACTGGAGCATGTTTTTAAGCACGTGTGTGTGGTATCATTCTTGCCTGTGTTGTCTGTCTGTCTGCAACAAGCCCTGGAAGTCTCCTGTGTCTAAACAGAAGGTCTGTTTGTGTTTGCAGGAACTTTTGGACGCATATTCCACGGTGTCCTGCTTGATGAGAAGGACCCAAGTAAAGAGAAGCAAGTGTTTGTGAAAACTGTCAAAGGTACAGCTGGTGTTTCATATTCCTGTAGAGCTTTAACTTGTTTACACTTCAATAAGAAGCACTCAGCACCCATCATATCTTTCTATTTTAGCTCATGTTTACAGTGATAAACATAACAAAAGCATTGATCTTTTTGTAGAGTACATTTAGGAGATCAGGGCCTCTATTTTAAGAAATGTCATATTATCCTAAAGTAGTCATCATAAGCACACATTGGGATTCTTTGATGAAATAGAAATTCCTCTGCTTTTGCCATTTCCTGTTGGGCTCTCACATGAGATGCTGTTGCCCTCCTGCACTGTTTTACCCTCTACAGGTCTCGTGCCAGCTGCCGAACAATGTACCCATGCCGTTCTCAGCCATGTCAAGCCCTTTAACTTCCCACCCCACCATACCCATGGGGCAGGAAACAATGCAGATTACCCATAAGCACCAAGTCACTGCCAAAAGCTGCATTTTGAGATAAAACCAGACCTTTGTGAACTCAACTGTAGCACGTTCTCCCAGCCAACTCCGTGTGACTGGGCGTAATGGATTAAAAGAGACAGAGTGACGGAGAGGGCATTAACAGTGTGAAAGAAAGACTTCTGTGTGATTTTCCATGTATAGTAATGATCAAACCACTTTCATATGGCTCTGACAAAGTTATATCGCCGTACATATTTGTTGTACCTGTAATATCCCCCCCCCCAAGTTGCTGTCTACCCAAAAGGGCTGTTGGATGAGTGACGGAAATGTTCACAACATGTCTTGTCAAAAGCCTTTATTATGACTAATGATTTAAATAACCAGGTCTCTCATACCCATGTTGGTTCTTGCATTTGTTTTGGCAGATCATGCCTCGGAGGTGCAAGTGACGATGATGCTGACGGAGAGCTGTAAGCTGCGAGGCCTTCATCACAGGTGTGTCATCATTACAGTGCTTTATTCATACATTTTGCCTCATGAGATATTAACAATTGTAGTTTCATTCATCTCTGTCTGGCTGCGCACAGATTTAATGAGTACATCCTATGGCTAATGGACCTACATGATCCGAAAAAGTTACTGTTCCAAGAGGAAATTGCTCATAAAGCAGGTAGTTTCAATGCCATGGCTGTTTGGCACAAAAAATTCTACAGGAAACAAAAGGCATGCCCTACTGGGATACCTACATCATATACAGCATTTTTAGATTCCCTGCATTAATTAAAATATACTTTTGGCTGGCTATCACTGTAGTCTTATCTGTCCAAACATCCATTCATTTGTTTTTGTATGTTAATTTATTCAGAAGCTGCCAGGTATTGATGACTGGGTTTTATCTTTCATCCGACATTTCATTCCTTCTTTTTCACAACGATTTGTGGGGCCTTAGGGTAGGGCGATATAACGATATGAGATCGTGAAGACGATCTATGTGCTGGTGATCTGCCAAAGCAGAGAGATTGTAGTATAGTCTAAATAGACTACATTCCATCTATCTATTGCAGTTCTATAGTTGCAAAATATAAAAAAAAATCTATAGTTACAAATTAATATAAATACAGTGATAAAAACGATTTAACGGTTAAAAAAAAAAAAAAAAAAAAAAAATATATATATA
>JBBPDB010000108.1:8687645-8727513 GCA_037974465.1 Brachypetersius altus
TCCCTGAGCAAGACCCTTAACCCCAAGTTGCTCCAGGGAGAGACTGCCCCCTGTAGTTAGGGAATGGAAGTCGCTTTAGATAAAAGCGTCTGATAAATGCCATAAATGTAAATGTAAATTAAACCCATTTGACCAATCAATGCTTAACTAGTGTTTGCTTCAAGAGGTAAAGAATACTTGTGCACTTTAATGATGTCCTTAAAGGACAGAGGCACTGAGACAGCAGTGGCCTTCATTACTTTGAAGAATTTCAGCAGTCCTGTGGACAGGGCTAAAATAGAATCTGAATCGGATGATTTTGTGTCCCTGAGCGGTGTTGAATAAATCCCAATTTCCTTGAATTGTGTCTGCAGAATGCTTTGTTCTCAGAATGCAGACTGACGTTGATTTACTAAATATGGGAAATCGTCTCTGTTTTTGCTTTCTAGCACTCCACTCATAAGACTGGAAAAGGAGGGGGCGCTGAACTGCTTCTGTCTCACCAATAGCACTTCACATCTCTTCTTAATCCACACCTCAATATTTCTTCTTATGAATTCTCTTGTGCTGCTTTGTTATCCCACCAGACACCACATCATTGTTGTTTATCTTCCCGCTGGGGCAGTAGGAATCCTGCTCAGTTCGTTCCCAGATTATGAATCTCCACTCATTCTTCTTGGTGACTTCAACCTCCCAAATAGCATACTACATACTTGTGGCATCCTCAGGCTTCTGTCATTATTTGCTCTTTACCCCAAAAGATTTCCTCTAACCCATAACACAATAATGTTCATGACCGCGTCTTTACCAGAGCCACCCCTGCACTCAACATCTCCCAGACAATCTTTTGTTGGTTACATTCCCCCTCTAGAATTACTCCCAACCACATCTCATTCCTGCCCTTCAACTACTAACTCCCTTCTCTCCTCTTTCTATTCCTCATTCAAACAACTTTGCACATTGCCTTCTAGGATGACACACAGCTCATATCCTTCACTGTGGTTATCTGACATACTCCACAATAACCCAGAAAGAACTGAGCAGCTGAAAGAAGATGGAGGAAATCTTATCGTAACTTTGACCACCTCTCATATCTTCCTTTATCTAAATTCACAACTGAGATATCTGCTGTACAGTCTTCTTTAAAGCCAAGTTGGAGAATCTTTATTCAGTTCTTGCAAACTCTTTGCTACATTTTCTTCACTTCTCAAACCTTTTGCTCCTCCTGCACCTTGTTCCATCAACTCTGAGGACCTCCTCAACTTCTATGAAGACAAAACAGTCTGGATTCACACAGTACATTCTACAGAAACTGCACTGAGCTGCCACTGAGGAGTTTCTTGCAGCCAAAGTAACATGACTGTATTCATTCTTCTAGATCTCTCTTCAGCTTTTAATACAGTTGCCCATAGCCCATCCTCTCCGTATCTTCCGGTGAATCTCAGTGCATATCTCTAAATGTCTGAACAACATTTTCTCGTGGATGACCTGAAGCTAAATCCCAGCAAAACGGAACATCTGTGCAGTCCAGGGGATGCATCCCCAAGACATCCCCAGGTCATCACTTTTGCAAATGCTGTTGTCATTCCTACACCAAAAGCACAAAATCGAGGTGTTCTCTTAGTTGCAGAGCTCTCATATTTATTGCACCTTGACAAATCTCTCCTGAGCTTGCAGCTACCCTCTTTATAACATCAGCAGAATTCACTGATGCCACTCAAATATTTAACCAGTCACTGGTCATCTCAAGACTGAACTTCTATAACATGCTCCTGGCTGGTACTCCTCCAAAGACCACAAGACCTGTACAGATGATTCAGTGCAGCACATCTGGTCTTCAATGCACCAAAATAATCACACCAATTCTCTACTTTGAACAATCCACTGCCTTCCTGTGGATACTAATGTTGTCTGACACTGAAGTGGTGGAATGAATCTCTATCTCTGGCGGAATATTGGTCTACAAGCAGCTCTTAATTTTAGCTCTAGACTTTTAGGTGTAGTATGAGGGACAGTTTTTTTCTTTTTGGTTTTTCTTTTTTTTTTTGTTTTTTCTTTTTTTTGAGTGCAAGCACTTGTGTATGCTACTCTGGATAAGAGCATTTACCAAAAGCTGTAAATGTGTATGGTGGCCTGCAAAATCCTCAATAATTGGCTTGTAAGTTTGCAAAGAAAGTTTAATATTTACCAGGTAAAACACTGTTGTATTCAAGGACGGTCTACAAGTATCTTAATCCTCATCTGTATCAGTTAGTGATATTTTGCTACAGTAGTGCCGAGCTAGCTAGATCTTATCTCAATTGTATTGTATATCTCATGGCTTGTAAAAGGAAGCTAGGAGTATAATCTGTCATAATTCCAGTGATGAAGTCCTTCCTTCACCTTTCTGTAAATATTTATTTGTTTGGCAAACAATGTATGACTCAGCTGCTCATCTCTTGGGTAATGGGAGGGTTCCTCTCTCTGTCTCAGTGAATTGAGTTCTCCCTGTGCTGATGCCTTGTCTTCATGGCCTTGGCCTGTCTTCGCAGTGGGCGTTTGGAGTGACACTCTGGGAGCTGATGACGCTGGGACAGACCCCTTATGTCGACATTGACCCTTTTGAGATGGCAGCCTATCTGAAAGATGGCTACAGAATAGCACAGCCTATCAACTGCCCAGATGAACTGTAAGTAACTCTCTCAACCATTTAGAGGGTTGTTTTTTTTTTGTTAGGTTTTTTTTTTAATTATTATTTCAGGCACAAATTGGCCAATACATCAAAAACATTGATAGGTGAAGTTAATAAATTTTGTTGTTACAGTGGCACCTGTAAAGTGCTCCAAGGAAGGATAGCCTGGTATGTGGGGGCAAAGACTAGCCCAGACTAACTACTGTGGCATAAACTGCTGAAAAAAATGTAGAGTAAAAAAACCTTTTTAAGTTTTTTGGAAATTACCACAATAATTTGCTAAGAAATTGCACAGAAAAGTAGACAAATGGCTTGGGTTCATTCAGGGAGCTCTTTTAAGAATTTTGGAGAAGCTAATCGAACACAGCATGCTGCCTTTGACCGCACCACCGTTAAATACACTGCTGAATAAATAAACTGCCCAACAAGAAATGTTCCGTTGAATTAGAGTCAAAAGACCACCCGCTATCAATGCAGCTACAGCCAGCTGCTTATCGGTATCCTGCAACTGCCAGGGAACTGAAGTCGCACTGTTTGAACTGGCAGGGAATTACAAAACATAACATGCCGCCAGCCTTGTTAGCGACCCAAACATGGCATGATTTATTGTGCGATATATGGTCGCTGGAAGACGTCTAACCGGAGGGCAGGAAAACTGATTAGCGTTGAATCACTGTTTAGGACTTTCCCTTCAGAAAGAATAGGTGACAATTTGTTGTGGAAAAAGGAAGGTGGGTATGGAACTGGAAAGATTAAAAGCTTTTCAGCAGGTGTATAGATTGTTTTCCCACCAAATCTTATTTTCTCTCTCTGATGTTTTAGGTTTGCTGTGATGGCATGTTGCTGGGCCTTGGATCCAGAGGAAAGGCCAAAATTCCAACAGCTCGTCCAGTGTCTCACAGAGTTTCATGCGGCTTTGGGTGCCTACGTCTAAACTGCAGCCCCAGGTGTCACCCTAGGCCCGGAAATCGCTGACCAGCACTATCCCAGAAAATGAAAATTGCAAAGCAGTGCCTTACTAAAAGATTTTTTTATCTTGCCAGTTCTGTTTTGAAAGAAGCCTATTGTGAAGTCTTTCACGGTCAAGATTTCTCATCTTTTTGCTTTTTGATGTTTGGAGAACGGGAGAATATCAGTAACTATTTTCTGCTATTGCCCATGCATGGAAGAGCAGATTTCCTGGCATTCTCGCTGTTGAAGATCATCATGTATATCCTCACCAAAACACACATTTCTGAAGAATGCTGGTGTTAACTTCACAAGAAGCTACTGTTCTCTTTTAGAGAACCATTTTCAGTTGAAGACATTTCTGCCCAACTGCTGAATTTACCTAAAGCTTGTACTAGTCGATTTGTCTGATTTTTCAGACATTGCTTGTTTAGAAAATGGTTTGTATGTTTTAGACTCTTCAGTGAGAGGAGCGATCTCCACTGTATTAAATATGAAATAGAAAAATAAGGTTTGGAAAAAAGCAGCTTTTGTAAATGACTTTGCGTGAAGCGTCTGAAGATGTATTTCAATTCTCCATTGGTACTTAGACATTTGCCAAAATCTTTCTCTCTCAACCAGCCATTTAATCTGGGTTCAGGTATTGGTCTGCCTGTGGTAGTCGTAGACCACCAGTTTACGTTCCTCAAAAAATGAGGGAGTGGATACGCAGAACTACTGCTTTCTTAACCAATGTTTAACTGCCCTGTGGTACCATCTACAGCAAAGAGATTATTCAGTTGTGTGTTTTTTTTTTCTTTTTCTTCATGGTATTGAATTGTGATTGATGAAAATAAATTAAATTCCAGTAAGAGGAAAATACCTTACAGGGTTGTTACTTATTCTTAAATGATTCAGTGTTTGTTCTGTGTCAGAACAAAGTCCTTTTTGTATTTTTGAGAAAATTTGTATAAATGCATAAACACCAGTCACTGTGAATAACTCAAGTGTACGGTCTAGCTAGACACATGTTGGTTGGCAGTGTTTTTCCCCTCTGGCATTTATAGGCTATTTTCCATGTGTTCTCATGATCACTGCATGTTAATTTGATATTGATATTGTGTAAACTGTTTCCTGAGTTCATACATACCAATTAAAAAAAGAGAACCTTAAATAAAATGGGTCCTCAACGTTGAATAGTTGTTTGTTCTATAAATGTATTCTATAACCGTCTTCCTGTCGAGTATAGTTCTTTCCAGTTGCGTAGCTAACCTAGAGTGCAGAGGGGCAACTGGTACTGTTGGAGAGGCTTATTGACACATGTTTCCCTCATAATTTATTGGATCTCTTTATATCATAACAGCAAGCAAATCACATTTATTCAGTTCTGTTCCTTATTTTTTATTAATTGGGGGGGATATTCTCAAAGTGCAGTGTCTAGTACAGCCCCTAAAACCATTTGGTAAAAATACTCCATGTTTCATATCTGCACCTTGAGCACACCACCAGGTCAAAGTTTTCAACTGAATATCAGACTTTCTAAAAAACTAGTTATCATTGACTTCTTTGGGCCAGGCAATTTCCACCATAATGGATCTGCTGTATTTTATCCAAAGCGGATTTTTTTTGCTACTCCAGACTTCTTCACCAAACTTGGCACATATTGTGCTTGGACTAAGCCTCACAAATGTTATCGGACAGATTTTTGATTTTGCAACCATTTGTCCATCACAGCCAGTTGGACACGGGTGGCAAGGCTACCAAAACAGGAAGTGAGATGATAACAGTTTGTTTTATTGAGGCCAAACTTGGCACATGGACTCTGGTCTTAGCAAACCTGAAAAATCCTGTGCCATTTGGCAGCTAGGGGGTGCAGTCATAGGCAAACTCAGTTGGTTTTTCCCTAGAAACGTGATTCTTGTGTGTGGTGGTATCCTAAGGTTGGAAGGTTGTATGATCGTAAAGCAGCAATTAAATTTATCCAAACTAGACTTGATATATGGATACAGGACCTCATTCTGAGGAAGCACAATAAATTGTGTTGTAACAAGCGAAAATGTCTTTTGGCTCATTACTGTTGATGTCTTTGCCTTAAAAAACGGATTCGCCTATCAGGTTATCCCATAGGAAGTCCAAAGGTTGATGCATGGCAACTTGTTAAGTAAACTGATGCGGACTCCACATTCTGTGTAAACTTTCTGAAGTTTTTCACAGGTTTTCCCAATTTTCACCTAACTTGGTCCAGTTGATTTTCAGACTGAACTTTGCGAAGCTATCAGATAGCTTTTTGATTTTTGCAACCATTAGTTGATCACAGCCAGTCGAGATTTGGAGGCAAAGCCCCCAAACACTATGAGGTGATACCTCGTATTGAAACCAAACTTCGCAGACGGACTTGGCTCACCATTCTGACGAAGCTTGAATAAGTCTGGATTAGTTGACCACCATGGGGCGCTGCAGTAAATTAAAAAAAGTGTTATGCTGGTGAAAATAGTTTGGTTTCATGAGAAGTGTGTATTTCTGCATTACTTCCAACATTTTCTGATCTAGTTAGCCGCAGATACTGCCCACCCGAGTCAGGGTCTGTTAGATTTAGTTAGGAGTTGAATTCTGCAGGAGGGTGGTTTTCATTGTAGGCTTGCTTGCTAAGTCACTGTTTTTTGCTTTTAGAGTATTTAGAATGTTAAATATGGTGATTAACTACACATAGTTATGATTCATCTGTTTTTTTTTGTTAGCTGTTATTTTGAACTGTCAGTGTTTCTGCATGTGCTACATGAGAATCTGTAAATGTATAAATATTAAACTTCTGAGAGAGCTGCTGATGTAAGCAACTGCTTCAGTCCGGTAAATGTTAACAGTGGCATCTCTGTGATGTGATGCCCAGTTGTATATAAGAACACAGTGTGACCCTCTTTGTGCTGTTAGTGCTTGACAAGTGATGCAGGCAGTTTCTATACAGTCCACACATTTGTCACATTCTCCTCTAAATGATTTCTCTTCAATGATGGTATCCATTGGTTGCAACCTAAGGATTGTTTTAAAATTGGAAAAAGGTTGCTGCAGATTGGGACGACAGGGAATCTGCATTCAACAAGGCAGAGGTTTGATTCAGTGGAAATTCTCCTATACATTTATCCACTCCTCCAAACGTTTGACCTCTCACACATTTAACTGTTTCTTACATGTAGCGGATGTTTAACAGAATATAATCTATATAGATTTGTAAAATGATTGCATGGTTGTTATGTTTTCTTCTTTTTTTTTTCCATAAACAGGCATTGTCTTTGTGTCATGCAGGAAAAAAAACATCAATTGTTTTTGTTGCACCCATGAAGGGAATGAAGCCACTGAGAATTGGAGCTTTTTTCTTGATGTTGTAATGGAAAGTTATTTAAAATCTTTAATTTGTTGGAAACCCCCAGATAAACCATTGGAGTGTAAAGTGAGAACTAGGCTTTAAATCTTTTGACTGAGCATCACTAATTGCACTGTTTCACTGTTCAGAAGCTTCTTCCCTCGCTCCTATAGCTGACTTCAGGCAGCATTCTGGCTTATTAGTCACAGATCTGTATATATTGTGCAGTATTTCAAGCAGTATGTCTAATGCTGGTTTCAGTTTTGAAGGGCAGTTATGTATGAGCTCAACTGTTTGCAAAAAAAAAAATTTAAATTTTGATCTAAAATTGTGTTTCCCCAGTTCCATATGTGCATGCTCCAGCGTATTGCTGACCTGTTTCTCTATTTTTTCTACGCAGAACTGGAGATCGGCTGTCAGCAACTGCACTCTAATGTAGGCAATGGAGTTTGTCAGTTTGTTAAAGGAAAATTAAAGGAATCTCTTTTGTTTAGGTGACCTGGATTTTGTATTGGCACACCTTTGTATTTCAACTTTCAAAGGTGATGAAGTAGAAATTCAGAGATGACTCTTTTCCCCCTACAGTGACTGTGTTTTTCACTAAGCTATCATTGTGCTGGACTTTGAGTGCTTGCTTGTAGCACAACAGCAAATGTCTTGTTTGACTTGGAAGACTTCCAGTAATGTTATCAATTTCTCTCCGTGTTCTTGGTAAATGTGGTGTTAGATTCCAACTGGTGCTCTTTTAAGGCATCTTTGCTTTTTGCCCTCTAAATCCATCTGCTCTGAAATGTATTAAAATGTGCACATGACAAGGATTCCTCGGGTAATAATGGGAAAAAAAGCACTTTTTAAAGAAAAGCTTTAAAGTGGGGTGTAATATTTATAGTGTCGTGGCTTCTGCCAAATGCCTCATTTTTCCAGACTGGTTCTTCTGTTCGACTACAACAATAGACAAAAGGCAGACAGCACCATGGAACAAGTCAGTTCCTATGGGCACTAAGCTTTCTTAGCCTGGCATATGAGGCAAGACTTTAGATCCCTGTTCTCTTTCCGAGCTTGCCAAGCTATGAAAGACTGATTGGCAGGCGGAGTAATGTTAAAATACATGGAAATGGAAAACCACATGGGAGCCTTTTATTGGGCCATAAAGATTACAAAATGTACACTGCCGTTGAAATAGTTTGTGTGCTCGTATCGTTTAATAAGTCTGGCATGTTGAAGCTTGTTTCATCTGATTAAAGTCAATGTTGCCTTCCCAAGTAGTAACAGCAACTTGATCAGTAACATTCCGATTCAAATATTCTTATGATGCAGGTTTTACTTCACAGGTTTGTTCAGTATTTTAGGCTGGCCATCAAACGGATGTTTCAGGAAGTCATGGGTTCAGTACTAGGTGTTGCCCTTGAGCAACGCTTCTTGAGGGAGACTGCCCCTGTAGTTGGTCAACTTAAGCTGCTTAACAAACGTGTCCTAATGAGTAACAATGTGTTTGAATTAGTTTCATGTGTGTGGGGCAAAAAACAAAATTGAGCAAGTGTACATGATTACAGAAGTGCAGAGACACACTGTACCTAAACCTGAGCAATATCAAAAGCTTAATCAGCCTTAGGTTCAAGTTCAGCTGCAATGTGTACTGTTATTGTGTAAGTAGCCACTGGGCTACAGCTGTCAGTAACGTAATATCGTCCTCAGATGACTAAATGTCATGTGCGCAGGAGTGAACAAAAGAAAGAAAGAAGTTTTATTCTTAATGTAGCATAAAGAAAGCCTCTTTTAACGCACAATGGAGGACGCAGCGAGGTGAAAAATCTTGTGCATCTCAAATGGAATGGATTTTAAGGCTATCTAACTGAACCTCAGAAATTGGGGGACGAGTGTTATCAGAACCAATCGAACCCATTCTTTGTACAGAAATAGCTGAAATGGATGGAAAGAAGCAGTCTGAACTTCATAAGAAATGCTAAGATATAAAGTATACAGATTCCCAGACTTTGTGTGTGCAGGAATTCAATTCAGTTTTTCAAAATCCAGGAAAATTGCAAAAAATGTGGGTAGCAACTCGAAGCCGAACAGCTCTAGTGTTAAGATTAGCAACCATCAAGAACCATAATCAAAGTTCAAGAGGACCGCTGAATGGTCAACCATTCTAGCATGCTCCTAGAAATGTTAGCATAATCGTAAATGTTGTGTGTAATCGGTTGTGTGTTTAGTAATCAGTTTCACTGTTTGTCCATGTGGAAAAGTGTGAGGCTACTATATATTGGTACACAATATGGACAAAAATACTGGGACCATTACACCAACACTTTCATGACATTGCATTCAAATACATAGATTTTAATATGGTCCCCTCTTTGCTTCTAAAACAGCTTCCACTCTTCTTAGAAGGCTTTCCGCAAGATTTTGGAGTGTTTCTGTGGGAATTCGTGCCCTTTCATTCTGTACAGCATTTATGACGTCAGACACTGATGTTGGATGAGAAGGTCTGGCTCACAGTCTCCGTTCCAGGTCACCCCAACCATGTCTTTATGGAGCTTGCTGTGTAAGCAGTCATGCTGGAACAGAAAACGTTCGTCCCCAAACTGTGTCCACTAAGTTGGAAGCATGGTGTGGTCCAAAATGTTTTGGCATGCTAAGGCATTAATATTGCCCTTCACTTAAAGAGGGCCTAGCCCAAACCCTGAGAAACAGGTGTGTCCCAATACTTTTGTTCATGTAGTATACCTTTAAAAAAGTGCCACTTGAAGAAACCAAGAAAACTGTCTAGAATTGTCTGTTCACATTTTTATTTGTATACAGTGTGTGACAAAAGTTTAAAAAAATGTACAAAACCATTTTTTTACTACAGGAAAGCTGAAGTGCTCAGTGAATGTAGTACTGGGATAGGATGCTGCTTTTGCAATAAGACAGTTCGTGAAGATTCCACAGTCAACTGTTAGTGATATTACTAAAGATTGGAAGCATTTAGAAACAACAGCACCTCAGCCACAAAGCTGAAGACCCTGTGAAGTAACAGAGCAAAGACAATGATTGCTAAAGAGTTCCAAACTTCCTCGGGCCTTAATGTAAAGCACAAAAACTGTGCTATCTAATTTAATGCAATGTCATCATGTGCCTGGCTAGAGAATGAGAGTCCTGATCTCAGGGTCATTGGTCAGAGAGTTGCCCCTGTCATCAGAAAGTTGTGAGTTTGAATCCCAGGACTGCCGGTAGTACCACTAAGGTGTCCATAAGCAGGAGACTGTCCCAACAAACTGCACCCCTGCCTCACTTGGTGAATCATTTAAAAGAAGAGGAAGACTTACACAAAGAATTTGTTCTATGGTGTGGTGTGACTATAAGGTGCCACTTTACTAATTAAAGTCCCTGTTGGTATAACGGTCGGGCTTCCCAATATTTTTGTTCATATGGTGTAGTAATGCAGATGAGTCCACTCATCTTGTTCTAGTACAGTTCTACTAAAGAAGAGAAGCTGCTTGCAAAAGAATGGGGAGTTGTGAGGAACTCCAGCTCTGAGAACAGTCTCTCCAGACTGAGAAGCGGAAGGCGCGGGGAGACCGAGGAGCGCGTCATTTCCACTCCGCGGGGGCTTTAAACTGGCGGCGCGCGGCCACAGCGGTGTTACGTCACCATTAGCGCGAGCCATAAAAACTCGAGGAGGAGGAGAAGAGGAGACTCACACACTCACACTCACTCTAAACCCGCAGAACCCACCGAGTCCTGCAGCACGGCGTGGACATGTACACCAAAGAGCTCCAGAAACCCAGGTGCTCCGTCTTCAACAGCGTAAAGGTACCCCATCACTGTCAGCTGATACTGCTGTAGTTTTAATTGTTATAATTCTGCATTCGCTAATATTTATTATAATATTGTTATAATATTGTTTTGATCCACACATTATTATATATTTGTTTGCTTTGTTGTATTTGTTGAGCTTGTAATAATAATAGTAATATAATAGCAATAGAAATATAACAGTGTTGTATTTACTCATTTTTTTGATGTTACTGTTTATTGTTTATTTTAGTAGTAGTAGAAATAGTAGTAGTAGCAGTAATAATAATAATAACAACACTGTTGCAGTTGTTCATTTTTTATTGTAATTATTTTTGTTATTATTGTTAGTATTGTTATTAGTAATAGTGGTAGCAGTGTTGTTGTTGTTGTCGTTGTTGTTGTTGTTGTTATTATTAGTAGTAAAAGTAGTAGTAGTAGTATCAGTAGTTGTGGTAGTAGTAGTAGTAATAATAATAATAATAATAATAATAATAATAAGGGATGTCACCTCTCAAATTAATTTTACCTTTAGTCTCCAAAACAGAGGAGCCTGAGCCAGTTCAGCTGTGTCAAAACTGATCTTATCACCTGTTAATCGCTGTGTAATAGGTTCATTAATCTGATCTTGGCTCAGCGCCCTTTATCTAATCTGAAATCCAGCCATCGCTGCTCAGAGACCAGCTCATAAAGCCACGTCTAACCACAGTTAGTACAGGCTGTCTGTAATGTCATCACTTCTTTATTGCACAGGCTGTTCAGACCTAGAGCCTTACACAGAATACGGCTGATAGTTGGCTGTCGATTGAACGTTAAAGCTTAAAGGCTTCTCTTCATTTCCTGTAAAGCTTTTGGATGATTTATGATTTAGACTGTGATTCAGACTGCAAACAAAAGTATCTAAATACTAAGCAGTGTATTTTTTCTTTTGTATTTGATTTGTGTTGATGATGCTACATTTTACTTTGGTCTTTTGGTGGACAATAGCAGGCACAGGTTAAAGTGAAGACACTTTGCAAAATATTTCTTAACTAGCTTCATATTTTGAATATTTTTGGGCTACATGTTAGTTCCAAACCAGAAATTCTTCTTCGACATGAATGTTTCAGTCACCCTGCAAGTTTTCTCGTGCATCTCTGGTGTGTTGTGAGATTGATGGCGTGTCCCGGTCTGGGACCACACTCTTGGGTGTTGCTCATTTAAACGAGTGTCACAAAAATGTATGAAATATCTCTTTTCCTTTCCTACATTTCCCACATTTTTCCTGCATGATTGTGATATTATTCATGTTTTCGGAATAACTGTCATATTACATGCTTTCTTCACCTTTCTTGAGTAATGAACAGAAAAAATAAACATCTTTAGCAGTACCAACTTATTATTGTAAGTCCAATGGACTTAGAATTTCAAGGTAGCCCGGTTCTAACTTAGTTTGTACTTCGAACTTTAGCCAAGCCTTTTTTTCCGGCGCTGAGTGAAAGTGCACTTAAGTTCATGTTGAATTAAAAGTGAGTGTGCAAACATAAGTCCAGGTAGGGCTTAGTGCAGGTGAGCTATGCATTAAATGATTAATGATTATTATTGTGTAAAGGCACTACCTGCCAAATAAGGGTGCCAGAAAGGTTCTTTAAATTATGCCACTGCAGAAGGACTTTGGGTTTCCTAAAGAACCTTTCAATGGATGTTTCTTCTTGTTTTTTCTTTACATATAAGGGACCTCCACATGATGGAAGAACCCTTCAACCGGCAAAAAAAACATTATCATGAGGAGGTGCTTTGAGAATTGAAGGGTTCGTCCAGAAGCGTTTACATCATGTTTGGGTTCTTCAAATGTTAAGAAGAACAAAACTAGTCCTTCTAAGAAAAATCTTACTCACATTCTAGTGCATCCACTGGTGGTCTGGTGGTTAGGGAGTTGTGCCTGCAATCAGAAGGGTGTGGGTTTGAATCTCACCTTTAAGCAAGGTACCGTCCCCACGCACTGCTCCCTGGATGCCACATGAGAATGGTTTAAATGCAGAGACAGAATTTCGCATTTTCCACTGTGCTGTGGGGTGTTCATGCATGACAGTAAGGGGTAACTTTATCACTCAAAGCACCTTTTTTAAAGCCTAGTCATCTGTACTGTAGTAGCCTAGTGAGTGTCATATTTACTGAGGCTCAGTTGATTCTCCACCTTGTTTTGGCTGTGAGGTCTTTTGCTTTCAGTATTAAATCACAGCCTGGACAAAGTGTCTCGACTGCTCTCCAAAACCAACACAGGATGCAGCCTTTTATCCAAATCCCCACTTAGCTCAAGTGCCGTTTTACCGCCGGGCTCTTTACTGAACTGCGGTGGGTCTGCTTAGATCCAAATCACTGCTATGGGAGATTTTGCTGCATCTTGAGTCTGTGTTACCCCCTGCACCCCCAGCTCTTATAAGAGGCTAGCGGTTAAAAGGTGTGCTCCCATGGATGCGTGTACCACTGTGTTTATGCACTGTACCAGAGTAAGTCAAACACGTGTGTGTCAGAAATTACGTCTGTGTGTGTGGCAGTTGTAGGTAGTCGGTGTATACATGTTCAGTGGGGATGAGTCAGGGTGCAGTGACGTGTGGCAAAAGTAGAGGCTGAACAAACTGTTTAGTGTGCCAGTCCTGATGAACGCTACTAAAGAACACTCTGCAGTGTCCTGCTCATGATGTAGAGGCTGCAGCCCCGCTTGGTGATGGAGAATGTTAACAGCAACTTGCAGTGTAAGGTTGCAATAGCACGCACATCTATCTTAAAGCTGGACTTTGGCAAGCAGAAGGGAATGTACTCCATGACCAGTCCTCAAAGCAGAAAAGGCACAACAGTTCCAAGTCTTGCTAAATCCACTGAAAGAAATGGCTTATTTTTGGAGTTCAATGAAGAGATCGTTACCTATGATTGAGCGCACATGGTCAAAAAAAAGGACTGATAAGGATTTTTCTTTGCATTTTAAGTTCTGTTGGACTTAAGGCGCGATTTCAGCATCTTATTGTTTGGATTTTCTGCAGTTTGACATTGGTAAAACTACACCCTTTAAGTACAGAATGGGGCGTGTCAAGTATTTGGGTGACAGGTCAGCCTTGGGCTGCACCTACCAGTCTTACTCTCTGTAGAAGCCTGACCATCACTATGGAAATGTAGCCAGTCCTCTGTGTTATCTCCCTGAGTTCCACCAAACCGAAGTTGTCCAATAAGTGGTTTGTGATTGCTGGCACTGGACACATGCACCATTCATATTTGTAGAGGTCACTGGCAGTATTCGACAAACCTCTTAAACTGAGTGATTGCTTGTTAATGGCCTGGTCTGTGGTACACAAGTCGTATTTGAACCTGTGTCCTGGGTTTGGGAGTAATGTTCAATGATACATTTGTTTCTGCTTTCCCCCTGATTACAGCATGCAGGGATGGCTTCCGTTTATTCACCTCAGGAAACACATCTACTGCAGCCAAATGCAGAACAAGAGAAATCTAGACAAGGTGGTGAATGGAGACTTTTATTTATAAAATGAAGCACTGGCCTTACATCTTCAGGAAATCCTAAAAGAGTCCTACCCAAAGACTCCCTTTCTACAGCATGTGTTAGCAGTGAAGAGAAGCATCCGGGAACTAGTCAGCCCCTTCCCCTGATTCTTTCTTCTCAGTGGGGCTGTGGACACACCACAATGGCTGCAGAAGACGAGATATGTTTGCGCAATGCCTAAATGTTATTCTCACACGTTGGAATTGTTGTCAAAATGAGCGCATGCTTTTCAAGAGTGAGTGCTGCAAGAGAGAGAGCTAGTTTGGTTGGAGGCTTTTCATGAAATCTCAGAATCTCCTAATGGGAAACAAGTGTCTTTAACCAGCTCTGAATGTAATACTTCCACACTAAAGCTATTCTAGCAAAAGATTTCTGGAAAGGAGAGATACACACATACACACTCCGAGCCATAGTTTAGAAATAAGAAATGTATTAAGCCCAGATTAAAACTGTCCTTACTGTTTTTGGGCTTCCTGGTAAGCTCTGTGCAGACCTGCCAGGGCACAACTGCTTGAAAAGATGATGCAAGAAGGATGGACCGCTGAAGATGATTTGTATGGAAGTATACTGTTCTGATTCTTCTCCAGGAGTCTGCAAGTTATTTGCACAAGCACTTCATTACAATAGAAAAGAATCCATGTGGTTTATGTTGGGCTGTGAGTTAGTCATTAATGTCACAGCGAGCGATAAATTCAGGTGTTGACACTTTTGGAGATCTGCTGTCTTCCTGAAAGAAAATTACTTGCTGATGAGCCTGCCGGCTGTACCTCGCAGATCTTGTTTTGACCTCTACTGTTCTGGTTTATTGAGTTTTCAATGCTTATGAAGACAGCTTATAGTGCATCCTCAGCTGTCTATGTGGTCGTGTTGAATTATGGTTTGTGTTGAGAGACTGCCTGTAGTGTTGGTGTTAACCTCTAAAAGAGCCTTAGGGAGACCCATAAACGTAAGCTGTTTCTGCTTGAGCTTCGTCCTGCAATGCTGCACTTGAAAGGATCCAGGCTTGCTGTAGCACAGCCGGCCTAAATAAAGAGCATATCCCTGCACTGTGTATACACAGCAATCTGAATGGAAAACCGAATCAAATTGAGGTCTCTGCTGAAGCACAGAGACATAGGGTTGCCATTCATATGGCCAACAAAGACAGCACAGTCAGCCTATCAAAACAGCTCTGTAATTAAAGGCCTTCGCTGTAAAACAAGGACAAAATATTAGCAACTGTGCAAAAGCGGCCATTGTGTGCGCTAACAAACCATAAAGCCAAGCTTTAATTGGTGCCTTAGCTGTTCCAGAAGCCGATGGAAAGCTCAGCGCCTGCCCGTCCTTGGCTGGCAGCTGGCAGTGGAAGCAAAAATGATGGATTTGCATCTTGTGTTTGGATAGAAAATCCAGCCTGAATCTCTACAAGTCCCAGTAGATTGCCCCATGCTCTTGCGTTTCTCTACAAGGGCCTACTAGGCTCATGTAAGGGTGGCTTGAGAATGAAACTTTCTCTCTCTCTTTCTTTCTCGCTCTCTTTCTTTCTCTCTCTCTCTCTCTCTCTCTCTCTCTCTCTCTCTCTCTTTCTCTCTCTCTCTCTTTCTCTCTATTTCTCTCTCTCTCTCTCCATGGCTCAGGGTTCTGGGAACTGATCCAAATTATGGGCTTTGATCTTCACCACATCTCTGGCGTACGGCCCCCAGAGAGAGAAGCAAAAAAGTGAACAAACGTCTGTAACCCTCAAAGCAAACAAGCATTCATGGAGCTCTGCCTGCACAGTTTAATACTGCTAACTGTGAAGTGCCGCTGTAACGATGCACATTAAAGGGCCCATCTCCCACTTTTTCCTTGTATTTTACTTTTTTCCCATTAAATCCTCTCATAACTGTAGTGTAGGTTCATGTCTCAAAAACAGCCATAATTTATTTTTATGTAACAGTTTTCCAACCTGTCTTTGTCCCTTATAATTAAGCTGCCTAATTTATTTCTGTGCCATTAAGGCTTTTATACATAAATGAGTTCTGTTTTGACAGGCTGCCCTGTATTGTGCCTGCTTCAAAAATCCTTATAATAAAAGCAAGTAAGGCTCTGCAACGGGTCGTGAATACAGCTAGTAAGGTCATCGGCACACCCCCGTCCCTCACACGGACGCTTTCCATACCCTCTTCACCTGCAGAGCCATCAGCCATCAGTCTATTGTTAATTCAATTAAAAGCTTGTAATCTTGGTTAATAATTAGAGGGTACGCACACCAGAGCACACCAGAGAGCGAGAAACGTATTGCATGTATGTCTTGCCCATAATATGTGAATTGACAATAATTCTCTTTGAAACTTTTATATTAGCATCAATGAGTAGGACTAACTGTTTTGGTCTGAATAGGTGTATGTAAATGTGTTGTGACCTAACAAACACAGTAAATTCAGACCAGAGCATTTCTGTATCTTAATTTCAATTTATGAAGTGATGGAAGGAGAGTAAAGCTGTGTTCTTAAATCATTTTGAAATAAGAGCACATATTACATTAAACTCGATTTCTAAAAAGAGAAAAAATGTGGTCGCTGGACCAGATGCAGCTACTAGATGGAATTCCTACAGCATTCCTTTGTCATCCTCATTTTATCAGGACTTGCTCAACTTTTCTAACCTTCAACATCGGAAAGTTTCCTGTGTTATCAGACAATCTCGCTCCAGTACATGAAGATGAAGAAACTGAAGATATAATCATTCTCTAGGCTTGGAGCCAGTTGTTTCTTCAATGCCTGGGCTAAGATAAAGCTGCTTCTCTGGATAATTCAAGGCTTAGAGGCCACTGCAACAACTTACCATTCTAGTCTTTGGCTTTGAAGTAGGCTGGAGCATCCTAAGAATGTTCTTGTTTGTGTCTAGTGGAGTGAGTGGAGTGCAAAATATTGTGTTGAACTCTCCAGGCATTTCACAGATATTGCTTACTGTACATGTTAGGATAGGCTTGAGTTGAGGTCTGTACAATTTGTATTTATACGTAGCTAAAATGGCACAGAAAGCCAGAACCTTTAGCTTCTCTTTGTCTGCTCTGTAATGATACAGTATTACTTTATATTTGTGCTTCTTAAGCTTATTCCTTTCTCATGCAAAAACAATATTACAAACATCATATATTAAATTAAAACCCCAAATGGCATTGCATAACTCTCCTCAGAAGCCTAATCACAGTATAATTGGTCTTAAATCCACAACCCACTGAGCTGTCTGACGCTGGAATGAAAGTCTGCTTGAATCTATTTGAGGGAAATAAATTATATTTATCACTTTACAACAGTTAGTTCAGATGGCACATCCTGATTGGTTTAAAAAATTTTATGTTCATTGCTTACTGAGTATCTGTTGTCTAGTAATAAAGTTACCAGGTATTTGCCTACAACTCCTTTAGCAGTTTAGGGCATTTGTTTATGTGTTCATCACTATATTTGTGTTCTCATGGACTCATGAAGCTCCATCAGACCCCTCCCAGTTTGTTCTGATGAATCAACGTCTTCATGTAATCCAACAAATTTCTAATTATTAACCATAAAAGGTGGTGGAGCTAAAATGGGTGCTGTACTCGGAATAAGGAGATATATTTAAATATGATGTGGGGTCGCCTAGTGGATAGGACACTTGCCCTTGGGCCAAGAGGTCATGGGTTCTAATCCTACCTTCAACATACCATTACTGGGTTCCTGAGCAAGACCCTTAACCCAAACTTGCTGCAGAGAGCCTGCCCCCTGTAGTTAGGGATTGGAAGTAGCTTTGGATAAAAGTGTCTGCTAAATGCTGTAAATCAATTGCAATTCATTCTTTTTTCATTGGAATTTAATTTACTGAAATATACTTTCATTTAATCTTTCCCCTTTTATATAAAACAGGCCTTCTTAAAGACAACACAATTCACATCAATCAGCACCAAGTGCAACTGAACAAACTAGAAATAACAACAGCAAGAAATAAATGAAATACCGTCTGATTCTGACAGTTTTGTGGCTTTTGTCGCTAAGGAAAAGGGTAATATTTTGGAGAAATGTTTTGAGTTTAAAACTCTGCTTGTGATTTCTTTGCTATATATTTTTTCTTTTACCTTATTATGCTGCAGAACTTCAGCATGAAATCAATAGAACACTCAAGGCCTAGTGTCATCACAAATAACATCGCTGATGTGATTTTATTCTAGACATACAATGTTATATCTTTTATATCTGTTTGAAAAAGCATGAAATAGCTCACACTCACACTGTGTGATCCGTTGTTAATTCTGTATTTCTTCCTGTAGGAGAGTGGAGTGACTGAGTAATTTAAGCAAGATTGCCCATTTTTATATGTTCATCTATAGCACTTTAAATCAAAATCACTCAGTTTAAAGCTTAGTAGCTATAAAAGGATTAACATCTGTATCGGCCGATGTTCGGTATCAGTATCAAAATAATAAGTCCATCTCTATTACTCTCTGCAGCCTCTATTCTTTGCCCTTATTTTAACTCTCCTTTTTCCCAGGTTTTTGTTCTCTGTCAGGGTCTGCTGCAGTTCACCCAGTTGCTCCACAGCGCCTACTTCAAGAGCACCATCACCACCATAGAGAGGCGCTATGGCCTAGACAGTCTGTCCTCAGGAATCATCTCTTCCCTCCATGAGGTACAGTGCCTTCTGCCAACCTTCACACACAGCACGTAACAGCCCAGGATCCAAAGCCTAAACCCAAACCCTTTGCTTTCCTGAGTACTGTGTCAGTGTAGCTTTAGAAAGGTGCCTTGAAAAAAACCCTCCTGGTCCAGATTTGGTCATTTTTGAGGCTGAATGCTTATTTCTGTGAATCTGTTTCCCACAGCTAGCCAAGTAAAGGCTTTTTGGTTTCACTTTTTTTCCCACTGCTGTTTGTGGTTTATGAGAAACAGCGATGCATCGTCTTGCAACGTCAGCTTGACAGCGTCATATTGCTTGTAAGAGGAACTGAAGGAGATGTCATAACCAGCTGTGCTTTAAGAAACAGTACTAAGAACTTTTGTCATAACAATGAGTCACATACCCAACAACGGAAAAATACACCTGAATCTCAAACAGCACAGATGTTCCTTTAGATGTTCAGTTTGATGCAACGGCTATGGTTAACAAGTCCTGTTATTTTGTTATTTATTTATTTAAGGCCCCTGAAACAGTGGCACAGTTGGCTCAGGAGTTCAAGGACCTAGAAAATGTTCATATTTGAAGCTGAAGTGGGTACGATGTTGACTGAACATCATTAATGATGTTATCATGTTGTTGCAATGATTTCTAATTTTTACCTGGAGCAGGGTCATTATTCCCTCAATAACTTTAAAGGGCCTTAAAAATTAATTTCCTTTGCTTTTTTAGTAATAGAGATTTACTCACAACCCTATACAGTCGTGATACGGGAGCTAAACTGGAACCAAGCTGGGGCCCTGGCTGCCCCTGCAAATGGAAGGGCATGGGTTTGAATCCCAGAACTGCCAGTTGCACTGCTGAGGTACTCTTGAGGTTCCACTGAGGTGCTCTTCATCGCTGACTCACTTGGTGAATGAGTTAAATGCAGAGAAAGAATTTCACACTGTTCATAAGGGGACACTTGACTTCATTTTACAACAGTCTAATCTAAATTCTTTGTTACTGTGAGTTTAAGAGATTATGTGACTTAGCAAGAAAGCAGACACAAACTGTGCTCATGGTGAGTGTTTGTGTGTGTGTGTGTGTGTGTGTGTGTGTGTGTGTGTGTGTGTGGGTGGGGCATGCAGTGCCGATAGTGTTTGTTAGCTACCTGGGCAGCCATGTCCATCGCCCTCGTATCATCGGACTGGGTGGCCTGTTGATGTCCATCAGTGCTATAATCCTGTCCCTACCTCAATTTGTGTGCCAGTCCTACAACCGCAACCCCAGCCAAAAAGGTAAAGACCTGTACCACTCTAGCCATGGCCATATAGGACTGTGAAACGACAGTTTAGCAAGTTAGTGATCGAATACACATCATCTTTAAAGAGCTGCTGTAACCTAAAGCTAGCAGCAGTGCAGTGTGTATTTATTTCATACTTTCTTTCCATGTTTTTTATTTATTATTGACACAGGATTTTAAAAAGCTTTCTATAAAAGCTACTTTGTTTATATAGATACTTTTATACCTGCATGCAAAAGTTTAGACACTCTGGGTCAAATTACATGTTCTGTTGATTTTCTAAGAGAAAAATTGTACACGTCATGTACAGAGAACACACTTTTGCACATTGTAATGCACAATTGCTGTTTATTTGCTGAATATACATAAGAATATTAAAACACCAAAAACTATATCAACATAATGTGGCCCTGTGTTTAGATTTTATGTTGGGTTTTTCCAGCATGTTAAATTCTAAATAAATAAAGACAAAAATGCTTGGAAAAAAGGCCGTATTTAAGTTATTTAACTGCCATATTTACTTACTGTTAAATGAATATGAAGCATTTCTGTTTGTTTTCGAACACAATGCAAAAAAACAGAAAAATAAGGAAAAAATACGATGCAATGTTTCACCTCATGTTCTGCCAAGCCTGCGTGTATGAGGATGCACATACAAGTGTTTAACATTGTTTAGTACAATGTGTGCACAGAACAGGCTCTGGGCCTTGAACCCATGAAAATAATTACATCGGTTTGGTTTGAAAAGGCTCAGAGTGGTCTGTTTAAAGAAAATTAGACATAACAAGGTGGGGGGTTTAAAATAACATTAACTGGTGATAAAAATCATTGTAAACAGGACAAGGTCTTAAGATTTGTCCTGTACAATAGCGAGAGGAAGTTGCTTTAGGGCCTCTGCACCATAGTCAGGTCCGTCTCCGTTCTCTTCAGGTCAGTCTGGAGACATGAGAAACGACCTCAGCAGACAGGAGGAGATTTAGAGGGGGTTACAATGAGACTAAAGAACAAATGAGATTGAAAATGAAGCAGACAGAAATATGGAGCAGTGTCTGGGTGCTGAGATGTGAAGACAACAGAAGAAAAAAAGAGGAGAAGACGAAGTGTATAGGGAGGCGATGAGGAGGTGATGGGATATGTAGCACAGCGGAGTGCTCAGAGGCAGTGTGTCTACACCCTGAGGGTGTTGTGTCCAAACTGGCACCGGCTGGAACACATTAATCTGCCCAGTGGAGGAAAGAACAGCTGATTAGAGTTATCTTCTTGGCATTTTGTGTAGCATCTCCCCCCACCCTTCCTCTTCCTCCCTTTACTCTCTCCACACTGTGACCTGCCAGTACCTGTGGGAGTATCAGTCTCATGTCAGAAAGCACGTCAGAACACTTATGCTCGTCATTAGCCCTCTAGTTATTTAGTCAGTGGTTCTGAAGCCCTTGCATAACAATGTAGGGCTTAACCTCTGAAACGGCTGGCTTATTGGGACTTTATTGTCACCTTAAAATTAAAAGAATAGTCCACCCTTTTCCAACATAATCTGCCGCATCTGTCTCATAACCTAACTGGCTTCCAGGAAATTGACTTCTATTATAAATATGTTTTGAACAGGTTTTGACATTTTGGTGAAGACTTTGTTACTGTGAAACTAAGATCTACTTACATGAGAGTCAGGATTTATAAGGATTAAGGGTATAAATCAAATGCTAGTACTTTTTGAAGTTCATTTCACTGTGGATTGTAGGCAAATAGCTCTTTAAAATAAAATGTAATTTCTGGAATGTCCACATGGGCCAGTATTTCTGGTTATCCAGAAATGTTCACATATGTGATACTTTAAAGTATCATCATTATAGTCAATCAAGTATCCTCAAAAATACCTTAGATATGTGGAGGAGCTGGTGGCCTCGCGTTTAGGGAGTTGTCCCTGTGATGGGAAGGTTGTGGGTTCCAATCCCAGGACTGCCAGTTATACAACTAAGGTACCCTTGAGCAAGTTCCCCATACACTGCTTCCTGGGCACCACTGCTTTACTCAGGTGAATGGATTAAATACAGAGCCTAACACAGTTTAGAGACAAGTTCCCAACATCAAACACACTCACTGAAATTGACAAGAACTGTGCTGGACCTCGGCACCTCCAGGACCAAATATGGACACCATTGCACTGTCACACTGTAATTGCACACTACAGATCAAAAGTTTTAGAACACTCTAGTTTTTCTGTTTTTTGTATTGAAATTCAAGCGCTTCATTATTCATTCTGCATAAAGTTCTTCCCAACTGTGCCGCAGAAGTTCCCATAAGGGTGCGGCACTCTGCTTTCACCCTCTGTACAGTTCTTCCTAAAGCAGCTAGATGAGGTTTAAAGTCTGGAGACTTCTGGCCACTCCATGTTTTCCAGCTTGCCATCTAGTTCTGGCATAGCTTGGACTTATGTTTTGGGTCACTATCTTGCTGTAGGATGAACCCAACCAACCAGTGGAACTGCATGGTGCTACAGAATTATTTCCCACTTCTGGGTAACCACCATTTTTAAACTTCTGGGGTGTTCTAAAACTTTTGACCGATAGTGTATATGATGTTTGATAGTGAGTTATAGTATATTGTTGCTTTCAATAATATCATAAACAGTGATATGAAGTCTAGGTAATAATTGTGATGTACTTTATTATGCCTAGAAGAGTATATGGACTGACTTTTCTGTGTGTGTGTGTGTGTGTGTGTGTGTGTGTGTGTGTGTGTGTGTGTGTGTGTGTGTGTGTGTGTGTGTGTGTGTTTGTGTGTGTGTTTGTTTCTGTCCTGCAGAGGGCAAGCAGTACATGTGTGACCTGGCAGGGAACATGTCCAGTACTGAGGCGTGTGGGAAGCAGGACAGTAACATGTTTGTGGATAACACTAAGCTGTGGGTGCTCATGGCCACAGCCCAGCTACTCTTTGGATTGGGATCTGTCCCAATCCAGCCCTTCGGTATTTCGTATGTGGATGACTTTGCCGGGCGTGAAAACTCCCCGCTCTATATCGGTAACTAACACCTAGGAATAGTTTGTTATCACTTTGATAAAAGCCTATTTGGATTTTCCAGCATGAACAGAAGCTGTGTTTTATTCCTACAGCCATTCTGTTTGCTGTTTCTGTGTTTGGACCTTCCTTCGGCTACCTCATGGGCTCTGTTGTTCTGCGCATTAATGTGGACGTGTACAAAGATAGCACAGGTATAAATTTTTTTCCCCTGAGTTTTACAATTCTGTGCATTTAATCATCAGTTTTGAATGCCAGCCCACCGTGTCTTTTCTTGATAATTGATTTGAATCAAGTTTGAGTAGGGAAGGCCTGAAATTAAGAACCACTGGATCAAATTCATGTCATTTCTTTCTTAATATTTCCAAAATGATAAACTTTATAGGAAAAGAAAATCTTCACATCTATTAATGTAAAATAAGAAAGGAGCACATATCTTGGAAAACCTTATTTTCCTTTTTTATGAAAATATGCTCTTTTGGCATATTTAATTTACAGCTAGTCAGTTCTGAGTAATGTTTCAGCCCAGGCCACTTTTAGAATTATTAACTACATAAATCAGTGCAAAAGGAACAAAAACAGCCTGTTTGAGGCCCAAAGAGAGGTTTGAAAATGGTTATTAAAAATGAATTAGGACTCTTGTTGCTAATCCACAAAAATACAATAAGTAAAAAGAAATGAAAACAAGAGTGTAGGATATGGACACTTTTTGGATTTTGGATAATTTCTGTTGGTCCATTTGTCATGAAATGTGCATGTGATGTTTTCAAATAACTGAAAGAAGTGCAAAAGCATCAGAGTCTCTTAAGAGCAATATTATTTTAAATAATGTTGAGCCTAAGTGACTCAATCAGCTGTAGCCCTGAGCTCTACTGAGCTCTCACTAAGAGGATGCCAGACTGTTCTCGTTTGATGGACAGTGTCTTTCTGTCTGCCATTGCCATAGTGATGCAGAGGCTGATCGGGACATTAATCTTAGTCATATGAGCAGCCGCAGGTTAGCGTTTTTCTCCAGACATGCTGAGCTGCTGGGTTGTCTGGAAAGACAGGTGCATCAGAGGAAGTACATGTTCGACAAGGAAGACGTTTTTTAACA
This sequence comes from Brachypetersius altus, assembly GCA_037974465.1. NCBI lineage: Eukaryota > Metazoa > Chordata > Actinopteri > Characiformes > Alestidae > Brachypetersius > Brachypetersius altus. Next base: position 8,711,894 of record JBBPDB010000108.1, read on the forward strand.
GTGAAACCGAATGAGTCATTTTAGAGTCAGTTTGAATAAAACTGAAGAAAAAGGTTAATTCCTCTATCTGTTCTGCTTTTCTTTCTTGGCAGAAGTTGAGGAGCTGGCCCTTACTGAGTGGGTTGGTGCGTGGTGGATAGGTTTGCTGATCTCTGCAGGGGCACTGGCCCTCACCTCTATTCCCTACTTCTTCTTCCCAAGAGCCATGCATGTAGAGAGTGTGAGTGCTACTATCAATCTTAGCTATGAGTTCCACAGTGGCCAGTGAATAATTTAAAGTCGATGCTAAATAATGTGCATCGGAATTACCGATTGAATTATAAGGCCAAATTATAAGGATAATTATGTTTACTGCTTTGTCTAAAGGAAAGAAAAGACTTACCCACACAGCTGCCAGACCAAAACCAGGAATAAACTAGAAAAATACAAAAAACGAAGAAGCGGTCTAATCATTAGTTTTTTTTAAGATGTATGACTAATCAATTTTATCAGCCTTCTCAAAGGAAGCAGAGAGTGATACATTAAGCAGGAGGTTCACGGCTCCAAAATAAGAAACAAATAAGAAACAGCATTAATGGAAACGCTTTGCACAATGTACTCTAATAAAATAAAGTTTAAAGAGTTCTTTGGAGTGATCCCATAGCGAAAGAATCTTTCAGCGAATGTAAATGACAACTGCGTGCAAAGAGCATGTTTAAAGTTTAAAGAACCTCTGCACAATTTAAAGGTTCAATCCTAAACAATGTTTTAGCCCCATGGTTTTAGACCAAGAAATAAGAGGGTAATAACTCCAATAAGAAAAAGGGTTTGTACTGGAGTTTAACACATTGGTTGTTGTCATTCATGCAAATTATTTTTGCTGCCATTCTAATGAATTTTCCCAGAATGCTCTTCTTCTTGTTCAAGAGTGTAGAAAAATGTAGAAAAGTGTAGCACAAACAGTAGAAAAAGCTTATGTGCTTAGTGCTGGAATAGCTGCATGTGGGACATCTTCAAAAACAAGGTTGTTTCACTTTTCTGTTGTTTTACAGGAGATGGGAAGCGAGAGCGAGGATTTGAAGGACAACCAAAAAAAGTCTGACATGCGGGATTTCCTCAAAAGTAAGCCCACTTCTCTCCGTACAGGCCGGTTTTAGTAGCCGTGTAACACTATTGGACACTTTTATAAACTGAACTGACGAGGACAGGTTAAACAAAGCTGCTGATGATTTCCAGTACACTTACACAGTGATTCGACTCAGGCTTTCATGTCGCCAGCCGTGTTGTGTTCATTCTTTAGTCAGGTAGATTCCACAGTGTCAGCCACCCTGCCCGCCTCTTTCCTCTTGACTCACACAGCCTGTTCAGTGTATTACTGTAACAGGATCTGACAAAGTCTGGATGAATTTACCAGCCCTGAGGGGATGATTTATATTCAACTCTTTTGTCTGTGAACACACACCTTTGCATGTTTAAGTATGTGCCTGCATGCACACATTTGTGTTAATTGGTGTACATGTATAAAACTTCATTTTCACGGTTACATTTACCTTAACTAGAAACTGCAATAACCTTGTCTTAGTCCATAAAACATCTATTTGATGATTCTTTGGTATTTTACTTCATGTTACTGTCATCATAAGGGGACTGAAAACTGAACTAATGGTGTTTCTGAAATTGGTTTATAGTTTATAATTGTGCTGCCAACACCCTCAGGCTCGCAGGATTTACAATGGCTTAGTCAATATGCAAATAACGCTCCTGACAAGTCGCTACACAATCACTCCGTTAACCTGGTTCAAAGACAGCATTTTACACCATTTCCAGGGTCACATAAAACTGCTGGACAGATAAATTCAGCCAACAAACCATACAAAAAGAAATCACTTTAGATATGGAGCACTAAAGGACAGAAAGACAGAAACTAGAGTTTCTACAATGAAATGCAGAAGATGAAGAAACAAAGATAGCATTGTTTCTGTCCGATCATTATGTGTATTATAGGGATACATTTTAGTGTGTTGAATGAGTCAGGCTGGATTCAGCACTTTTTCATCTCAGTACTTCCATCATGTTTGTTTGATTTAATATTTTGTTTTAACTACATATGACCCAAAACCAGACAGACTTGCTGTTAGCAAACTTAGCCACATACCAGATGAAATGTTTTTCCTATTCTTTTTTTATTCTATTCTTTTTCTCTTGCATCTTTGGTTCAGGAAATGTTTAACAGTTAACTCTACTGTTTAAACTCTGCTGTTGGGTATCAGAATTACACTCAGAGTTGCAGCACAAGCACCCATTAGAAGTGTCCTTTCCTACTTATACTGACGTTTTATATGAAGATCATTCAATTGTGTCTGTGTGTGTGTTTCCTCAGTGTTCCCACGCCTGTTTGTGCAGCTGCTGCTGAGCCCGCTCTTCTTGCTCCTGATTCTGGCTCAGTGCTGTTTCTCCTCCGTGATCGCTGCTGTCGCCACTTTCCTCAACAAGTTTCTGGAGATGCAGTATGGTGCCTCTGCCGCCTACAGCAGCCTGCTAATGGGTTCGTAACTGCACCGCAGTATCGCACTGAACAGGAAAAATCTTTTTATGATGCCACATATTTCCATTCCATCAAACTTCATTGAGTTAGCACAGCAAAGTACCTATTGAAGGAATTTGGATGCTTACCACTAGAGAGAGGATGGTTACCTCTAAAATAACATACAGCCATATACGAAATGTTGACTGCCCTTGGTCACATCACGTTTTGAAAATAAGAGGACATTCTCTACAGATAAGGCTCCTTAGCACATGCTAATGAATAATGGCTGGTTACTTGTTGCCTGTGTCTTTGTTTTTATATGTTGAAATCAGCAAATTAATACAAATGTAGTGCTGACTATAAAGTAACTATTCAAGTTTGTAGAAGATGTGTTAACTTATTTTCAATTAGTAAATCAAGAAAATGTAAGTTGATCTTGGTGTTACACGCGACTGTACAAAGCTCAATGATAATTTACATTTGACAGAAGCAAAACAAACATGGAAACACTACAATGGATAACTAAATGACGGTCTATTCATTGTTTCTGTAACCGTGTGTTCTGGGCTTTTATTTTTGCAAATCCTTAGGTTTGTAAATAAGGATTATCCAGAGCAACTTACAGTTTAGTTTAATTTCTGAGTTAGGCTAATATAGTGTTAGGAGTCTTGCCCAGGTCCAGACATCCAGTCATGGGCTTACCCACAATGCTACACTATCCACTACTGAAACAGTTGAAAATAAAACCATGCTGTTTATGTTTTAGTTATGAAATGTCTTTTTGGAAGTAAACTGCTTAGTGCTTCAGTCTCCCTGTGAAGTGTAGTAATCACATTAACTATCCTGATGTTTAATTTTTGGTGTTATTACGAAAGAATTTTTGGGGCAAATGATTTTAGTGTTTCAGTTATTTCAGTGTATTCTCATTATACCATTATAATGGTAAAAACTGTGCTGATTTTGATCTCTGATGTCACAACACTACATTTCTCAATGCCATTCTATTCCTAAGGGTACACTGTGGTTACACATGTGTCTGAAGTCTGTTACTGTTTATCCTCTCGTGTTTCTAATTTGACTGATATGCTGCAATGTCTTGGCCGGTTGTTTATCTTCTTCTTGTAGGGGCTGTTAATCTGCCGTCCGTGGCCTTTGGGATGTTGCTGGGTGGAATGATTATGAAGCGTACGGGCCTATCGCTTAAAGCCATCCCTCGATTCTCCATCGTGCTCCTTACCATCTCTGGGCTTTTCTGTATCCCACTCTTCTTCATGGGCTGCCCCACCCAAAACATTGCTGGTGTTTACCCCCACAAAGAAGCCCACGGGTGAGCATAAACACACTGGATATATAAACCCTGCCTAACACAGTTATTCACAGCCCAGCCCAAATAAATGTATGTAAGTATATATTTAAACAGCTTAGCTATGAGAGTGATAAATATTAGTATGGTCCCACATTGCAGGCCCTTGCAGTTTAGCAAGGCAACAAACCCTTCCAGATTTGGGGAAAGCTGGGAAAACACTAAACGTTAAAGCAGGGTAGGGTGTGCTCCAGAAGTAGGACTGGCAACCACTGGCCTAACCTATACAGTCAAAATTCATTTGCCATAAGTGTAAGTGCATGCACTAAGTCACCTGTGTGTTTTTTTTTGACATATTCTAGACTTGTCATAAAATCCCTTCACAGTAATCATGTTAGATAGGAGCCCCAAAGTCTAAAGAACTCTAAAGTAGGAGCAAGTCTGTACACATTTTATGAAATTCAAGGCATTAAAAATCTCTTTTACTCTTTTAATCTCTTTTACTTTCAAACATACATGTGGCACTTATTAGAGGCTTAGAACCCATTCTTTAGACAGACATTCTCCATTTGTCGCAATGACAGACAATTGAGAAATCATTCATATTAAGCTACACTGGAATTGGGCATTTGCAACTGGTGAAATCATAAGAGCTACAAAAGATTTGATTTAAAAGTTTGTGAACAACTTGTGATCCAGGGCATGTGGGAGTGTATTATATTACGTTTTCTAATTTTTTACAGGATAGCAACAAACAGCTTCTTATATTCTTCAGCATGACTTTAATAAAGAATCAGTCTTTTTTTCTGATTTTTTTCTTTATAACAGCTGCCCTAGAAGATATATAGTGTTACAAATTAGGCTATAGAGAACCATAATAAAATAACTGCTGTAATGCAAATTCCACTCTCATCAGTGCCATATGAACAAAATAATGATGGAGGACCAGCCCAGTTCATTGAGAAACCACTTAACATTCTACAGAGCGCTTGGACTGTGTACTCAGCTGCAACCGTTCATTCATAAGACTCATGAGTGGGGAGGATAATGTTATTTACAAGCCTAAGGATTTACAAACACTGGAGCACTCAGCAGTGACATAAAAGCCCAGAACACACATTTACAGAGACAATTAACAGACCATCTTTTTAGTTGTCCGTTGTAGTGTTTCCATGTTTGTTTGATTTTTCTGCAACTGAAATACTCAATGATGTATTGCAGAGCATGTTTGGATAGATTGTAACCTTGCAAAGGAGTTAACAAAAGGCTACCTCTGCTCCACTTTTCCCCTGTTTTGATGGAGGCTGATTTCTTAAGATGTTTTATAGGCATCTGCTGTGAATAGTGTCAGAGCTAGGATACAGAAGGGCGAAGCTGGGAGTGTCAATAGTATGGATCATTTGCATCGCAAAGAACGTCTTCAGAAGATCATGGCTAGTGAACTGATGATATTGACAATAATGCAGTGAGAGAGGACAATACAAACATACAGACTGTGCTCAAAATACTACAAAATAAAGTTTTTATTGTTTTGCTATCATTATGTAGCGGTTGCAGAAAAGTTGGTAAGTTGAACTGCTGTTGGCTGGAAGGTGTTTTTGTTTACGCCAGCATCACCAAGTGTAAAATCATTAGAGAGTCCATGCCAAGATTTTAAGAAGGCCAAACACAAAGCAGCAGTGATTCAGCTCACTGTGAGCTGTGTGCTGCTGTGGCTTTTCTGTGGCTACTGTCAGTTTATGAGCTCAGATTATGTTCCAGAGAAACCATAACTTCAGCTCAATCAACCCACACTCATTCGGAAGCTGTTTTTTGTACAGAGAGACACCAGAAAAACCACAGCAATTCAGTCCTGCCCTCTGACCTAAATGAGTCTGACCTAAACTAACTGTCTGTCTGTCTGTCCGTCCGTCCGTCCGTCAGTCAGTCCGTCTGTCCGTCTGTCCGTACACCATGTTTGGAGACTAAGCATGCCTTTCTTGTGCTGATGCCTTACAGGCCCCTTCTGACATGCAACTCCAACTGCTCCTGTCCTGAGAGTGTCTTTAATCCAGTGTGTGGAGCAGACAACGTTGAGTACATCTCGCCCTGCCATGCAGGCTGCACTAGCTTCACCAAGGACCCCAAAAACCGAGTTCAGGTGAAGGGTCTATGTACTATGAGTCTAGGTATAGATTCAAGACAAGCTCTGAAAAAAAAAACTTCTGCTGCTACATTACTCAAGCTGTAAAGCTTTCTTAGCTTGGACGCTGGCCTGAGGTATAAGTTACGACTATAGATTTAGATCGTCAGTGGAGTCGACTGGTAACTTGTAAAGGTCAGCAAGACTGAAGGGAACAAGTGACAAAGCTTGCTTGGCTAATCAATGGCCAAGTCCAATTGATCCCCAATTAACAATGTACACAAGAGGAAACACTTTAACTGGAGCAAATATGCTTAACATGTGTCCAATCTTGTAAATAAATTAGTGAAGTAACTGCCATACAGGATTTTGCTGTAGCTTGTAGGACACCCAGTGCCCAGATGAGAAACAGAGCAAACAAATTGGACACACTGGAAGTTGGACATATTGGTTTTTCTCTCATTTATCACAACAGACAATATACTTTGCTAGTCCAAAGCCATTACTAGAAAGTGTAATTGTCTAACTTACTGGAAGAATATTGTCATCATATTCTTGACTTATTACCTAGACTGCAGGCTTGTAACTGTTGAATATTATTTTTATTTTTGTATCAACCAAGAAGCAGCAGTAGTTAGTAATTCCTCATTACTTCCTCACTAGCCATTGGTCATTAGGCTAATTGTAATAGTGCCCTCTATCTGTCCACACAGGCCTTTCATAACTGCAGCTGTGTGGCAGTGGGTGCTGGAATGGCCAGTGCCAGGCCTGGCCCATGTGCCAATGGGTGCTCACACCTGCTCCTGCCGGTCATCTTCCTCATCTCTGCAGCAGCCCTAACAGCCAGTCTCACACACAACCCTATCTACATGATGGTGCTCAGGTATGCGACTCTCTCTCTCTCTCTCTCTCTCTCTCTCTCTCTCTCTCTCTCTCTCTCTCTCTCTCTCTTTCACTCCCTCTCTCTCTCTCTTTATTACTCTCTCTCTCTCTCTCTCTCTTCTACAAAGGTCACATTTAAACATGGCAGAGTTCTACAATTTGTGAGGCACAGTTTCTGTTTATTTGCTACATTTAACACACTGTAAAAGATAAAGCAGAAAATATTAAAGGTGTCATAACTTGCACGTTTTATGCAAATAAAGAGTAATTGGGCATTAAAATGTGAAGTACTGTCTCTATACATATTGTGTACATATTTGAGCTTAGAAATCAACAATCATGTCATTTGACTATGATATACAAACTTTCACATTAGGCTATAAACATGGCTTATTAATGTTTATTTCTCCATATAGAACTAAGAAAGCAATATGTATTAGCACTTTTGCACAAATGTGTAACTGAGTCGCTGCATCATGAATGAAAAGATATTTTGTACTGAAAACATGCCTCTGAATTTAATTTATTATAGAACAGTGCCTCAGGAGGAGAAGTCTTTTGCCATAGGTGTTCAGTTCCTGCTCATGAGAGTTCTTGGTAAGTAGAAATCCCACTAACTGAGTTTGACAGATCTGAGGATATACAGAATGTCTCAAAGGTATTTTATGGAGGAGAAGAGTGCATTAAAGGGGGATGACATCGTTCAGTAGATGCAGTATGACTTACTTTGAGAGAAGAGTCTTCTTCCCTCTAGGTGCCATTCTCCATTAAGATTAATGTATTAGTTTTCATAAGAATTGTTCTGAAACAAGGTCATCAATCACATTTGCACAGAGAGAGTACAGCTCACGCTGTTCGTTAGACAGTGTAAACAGTTCTGTGCGGAAAAAAAGCTAAGGTGTACAACAGTGTCAACTCTAAGATAGATGTTATAGCTCCCCCTAGTGGCAAGTCAGTGCTCCGGCTCTGAGTAAATATAAAAGAGTGACGTGTAAATGTGTTCGGATGGAGAATGTCCTGTTGACAATCTAGGGTCTACCTTTACAAATTACTTAGGTGTTTATATAATATATATTTTAGTGTTAATGGAGCTTGAAAACTAAACGTGGATTTATAAATATCCTAACATAAATTGCATTTGTAAGTAAAGTCTTAACCCAAGAAAAAAGTTTTCAAGTGTAATCTCAGTTTCAAGCGTAATCTTATGAATAAGGACACTTTTCAAGTGCAAATAAAATCCCACTTTTTTCCCTGTGTGTGCAGCATGGCTGCCTGCCCCAGCCCTGTTCGGGATGACCATTGACTCAACCTGCATTTGGTGGAAAAGCATCTGTGGGAAAAAGCGGGGCTGTGGTTACTATGACAACAACCTCCTTAGAAACAGGTATGGGAATGTTCTCACTTGACCTAAATGCATATGAGGGTTTGCTAGGGTTGCAAATGTTAAAGTGATGGGTGCTGCACACGTCTGAGATCAAACGGATTGAGCCAAGCATTTTTGTGCCTTGAAACTGAAAAAAAGAGAATTTAAGGAGTTTACTGGGTCCACGGATAGCAGCTGAGTGATAAAATGAGAAGAAGATACTATTAATGATGGTGATGATTGGGATGATAAAAACGGTGACCATGCTGATGGCTGTTTGTCTGCAGGTATCTTGGCCTCCAGGTAGGGTTTAAGCTCATGGGCATTGCCCTGCTGGGTGTGACTGGCTGGAAGGTTGGAAGAACTCGGCAGTACAGTCTGGAGAAGAGGCCTGAGGGACAGCTGTGATGGTCCAGTCCCCTGTCAGCACACACACACTGCTGGAGACACAAGTCTCTGAGGGACCACTGCAAGCCCTGAACCCTAGACACCTCTTATCAGAAACCATCTCTATTCAAGGCCCTGCTGAAAGGGCACTCCCTGCATGGATGGATGGCTATATGGGCGGATGTTATTTTTACTTTCCATTTTGCACTGACTAGCAGCCATAGCCTGTACAAATCCTCCCTATGGATGAACCATACCAGACCTGGGGAGTTCTCCACGCATTCACTGGTGTGTGAAATGATAGGTAAAGATCAGTGAGTGTTATATTGTTGGTTATTGTTGGTGGGAACCCACACATTTGCCAAAAAGCAAAAGAACATGTGGCCTGTACCTCACTTCACCTGAAATAGTATTGTGTGCATTTTGGTAGGTTCTGATTAGATGGAAATCTGTATTTTGTCTTCTCCCATAGATAGATATATGAAGAACAACCAGTGAAAATGCACATGCATGTGTTAATTCTATTGTGTATGTGTGTAATATGTCACAATATTTAAGAGGTTGCATAAAAGCCAGAACAATTATATCATTACAAATCTAAGTGTTGCTGTAATACTGTCAACATATTTTATAATAATGGGTGTCATATTTGTAAATATATATATTTTTGTACATGATATAAATATTTTATTATATAACCTTAATTTTTGGCACAAACTGTAGTAATCAAGCCTTACGTGATCACAAGTAAACCTTTTCTTGTCTGTCCTTTGCTGGTGTTTGGAAGCCATACTATTCCACAATTAGCCTTTCACAGTCATATCATGCAATATATTAAGTTTATTTAGGAGCACCTAAATTATTTTTTTAAATAATAAAATTGACTTATAAACTTGAGTCCACATTATTTTTTCATATTCTGTTCACAATGCCAAATTTATTACAGTTTATATGCCTGAAACCATATCACACAAGAGAGTTTTTTATATGTATATAATATGCAGTATAAATGGAGTTTGTCACACTTTGTTAATTAAAAAATAAAACCTCACTGTTGTGCTTCTTTTCTGACCGCTCCGTTCAGCATGACGTCATGTGTGGGACGAGGGGAGTGCGGGCTCAGAGGAGTTAAGTTTATTGTTCCCCACCCATATTCGTGCGAGCTCTCCTTACTCACTGTGATTGGTTAATCTGGCGTTCTGGAACCCAAAAGATCCGCCCTCCGCGCTGGGATTGGCTCGTGTGCAGTTCTAGAACTTTTGTTAATAGAATAGATTTATTGTTAATAGAATTTAGATCCTGGAAAGCAGGTTCATTCACTGGAGCATCAGAAGAGACGTGAGAGCCCAGCTGTTCTGATAAATGCTTATTCTTCCAGACAAAGCTTTGCTATTCATCCATAAAAACCCACCTCAGTCCTAATGGAGAGCAGACCTGGTGATCAATGGCAAAACACTCTGTTGATGCAGCTCAACCTTGCAGTTATTTCATTCTACATCAGTGGTTCATCATCTTCACAGAATGCAAAGGTTGTACTGACTGATGCAGTAGGGAGGTGAAACATATATCAATCAACATAAGAGCTAAATAACGTAACCCTAAAAAATTAGGGTCTTGAGGACAGTCCAGTGTAATGCCATAAGGGGTCAGCTTTTAATTCCAGCAGATCAAGATCTTACCTTTTTCAAGTAACTGATCAGTTAAGGAAGATCGAAAAGAGAAAAGAAAAGAAAATAACAAAACTCATAGGTAACTCCTAGCCAATCCATGCACAGGGGGGTGGGGCTTGTCTGAAAACGGGCGTGAAAACAATGACAGACGGACAGACGGAGCAGGGGCGGCGCACTGCGCATGCGCAAGAACTCAGGCAGTCTCCAACAGTGCGAGCAGTGAGCAGCAGAGGTGACTGAGCAGAGCTGCTTTAGTCTACTACACACCCTGAAACACTGGACACTCTGTCTCTCAGCCCTGACACACCACAACACCCAAACATGTCCGTGGCTAATGACTTTGGGAACCCTTTAAGGAAATTCAAGCTCGTCTTTCTTGGGGAGCAAAGCGGTGAGTCTCTCTCTCTCTCTCTCTCTCTCTCTCTGTCTCTCTAAGTTACTGTTTTATCTCAGGAGGGGTTTGCACTAGACTACGCCTTCTGAAATGTCTGTCCATTTAAAATACATCCTCTCTTGAGATGCTGCCTTTAACATGACTACAAGTTTAACTCCAGCAGAGTTTCTGAGTGAGAAATTTAGATTTAACATACTTTGTTTTTTAAAAATATGCATGTGCGACCTAAAGTCTTTATTCGTGTAGTTCATCATGTTTCTGCTTATTACTGAAGTTGATGCGGAACGGTCGTGTCTATTGAGACGTGTGGCTTTTCCTTAGTTTCCTTTGCTTCAGTGGTTCTGCGAAGACGTTTACATTAATCATTTGCTTCATAGCTGCTGTACTTGCTGGAGAATGGATGTAGAAATTAATAAATAATTGCCAGGCGGAGAGAGACACACCCAGAGTGGGACTGATGCTAGGAGAACTTGTGTAGCTGCATCCTTAGTATGTGATGGTGCATGCTTCGGTGCTGCTGATGCTGAGAGGGCAGTTGTGCATTTGGACACATGACCAGCAAAACTTTGACACTGGATCTGGATAAATAAGCATTTATTGGCTCAGTGCTGTTTGGCCTCAGCACAGTAGGCCACTTCTATTCTGTTGTCAAAACCTGAGTGAATCAGCTCTACAGTGTCTCTGCTGTTTTCTCATCAGTGGAGCTGAAGTGAGGGGTCGGTTCTCCTCAATAGACAGCGATTTCCACGCATAGGAATATTTTTTTACAAGCTGCTCCACTCAGAGGGAGTAGAAACTCTCATTTTTTCATCTAATCTGTCATGAGCATTTGAAGAGCAAAAATGAATGACGTTAATGGTCTGATCAGAATTGGTTTTCTCCTGTTTGTCACATGACTAACCATTCTGCCCATTAAATCAGCCCCAGTCATTTATCCCCTAATCCCTCGGTCACTCTAGCGCTTCAGAAATTTCCCCTGGTGACGAATTCCTCGCCTTGTTCTATTGCTGATGCTTGTTTTTCATGCCTGGGTCAGCAGCCTCCTCAATTGTGTGGAATGAAATTATAAAATGGCAATGGTTTAATGTTTGCTGTAAGTCATAGTGGATATTAGGGCTGCACAATATATCGCAAATTTACCGTCATCGCGATATCAACATACACAATATCCATATCGCGAAAAAATACACATATCGCAAATAACTGACTGAACTGCAATAAATGGTGTTTTTCCAAAGCTCTTCACCCAGTGCCACAGGGAAGAGGGCAAAAAAATCAATAAGCAGTTTTCTTCATCTTCTGTGCTGCTGTTATAGATTGTTCCTTTTGCTATAATTTAAATTCTGTTTAAATTTATTTAAGATGTAAAATTATTTTAAAAATATTTTCAGATTTTTTTCAACAATGTTCACTGGTTCAAATGTTTTATGTTTACTCTTTAAAAAACATGTTGGAATGGAAATATTGCATTTTATTTTTTGTTTACTGCATAGACTAGTCCGTGCCTTGAGTCTTTATTACCACAAACCCAAAGCAGAAAAACATTAACACTATAAAGGCTAAGTTTTTACTCACTTATCGCATGTGATATCACCATCGCAACACTCAACCACATTATCGCATATCGCATGTTTTCTTATATCGTGCAGCCCTAGTGGCTATAGGATTGGAAATAAAATATATTTCTGAGAGTATCCAGACACTCTGTCCACTTTAAGATGCACCTATTGCTAAAGCATAAACACACAAAGCTTGTATTAATCTTTATAGAAATACATTAGGATGCTCCAGGGCTGCCTAAGGGCACAATCAAGAATCTGATTAAATGTGATTAGAGATAGAGAATCTGATTAAATCCACCTGTCTTTCATAGAAGGTTCCAATAATAATTTTATTATTCCTACACTGAAACATGGTTCTGTAGACTGCTGATCTTCTAAGATAAAGTCTGCTTGTTTGTTACATAGAGACCTCCGAGGTTTAGTGAGGTTTTGGTTAAACCACATATATTACAGTGAACGTTCCTTGACTAAATGATGATACTAGTCTCACTGAGGACCAGTGGTATATAATGAACGTCCTAGTGTAGAAAGAGACAAATCTTTTATCTTGGGAAGTGGTACAAACATATGTTGTGATGGCAGGAAACATAGAACGGCACGTTGCTCTGCATCACAGCAAAAAAACAAAACTGTTTTCGATTCCTTAAAGTATGATCTCCTGTTTCAACCTGTTACCTCAATTGATTTCCTGCTATTAGGCTTGATGCTTAGTCAATAGACTCAGCAACAGCTCTGTTTGCAATGTCAGTGGAAGCAGCAATGTCACATGATGCACTGTGTTCTCCTTTTTTGCTTCTTGAGGAGCCATTTGGAGAGCACAGTTTGAGACATTGTATTGATTTGGTTGCCGAGAAATTTTTCCTTTGTCCCTATCTGCATGCATACCAAACAGGATATGAAAATCCTGTGTCCTTTAATGGGTAGTGAAATGGATAATGAAATAATGTGTGCACATCTTATTGGCGTTCGTTTCCTCTGTGTAGAGTTTGATGTATGTATGTACATATATATTCCCAGCATAGTGCTTGCATAAGTGCTTTGACACAGACAGGCTTTAGACTGCTAATGTCAGCGGTGCCGATGATCACGCCACTCTACTACTTCATAACTATTAGCAGTAATGCATGTACATGTAAAGTAGCACTTTTGTTTAGCCAGTCTGTATTGACATTTGGTTGAGAATATATGGTCTATTAATGGGAGAAATAGTAAAGAAAAATAGTAGAGCTACATAAAAATGGAGGGAGATGGATAGTTTTCAGAGGGATGGATAAATATACACACAAACCAACCATTAAGCAGGTGTCTACATACATTTAGTGTATCATTGATACTATTATACTGTGATGTGAGTACTCAAAATACTGAAATTTACCAATATCACTACTCATAGACAGGGCCTAAGACAATGGAGTATAAGAGATTGAAAAGAGGATAGGGATTTGAGTGGAATGGAATGGATCCAGAAGGCAGAGAGGAAAGTGTCTCTTAGTATTAATGGGATGGGATGGGATGGGATGGGAAGAGGCTTAGGTATGGGGAAGCTGTCCAAGGTGCTGAACACCTCCCCAAGCATCTCCATCGCTGAGAAAAGGAGACTCATCTGAATTAAGCATTTGCACAGAGGGGTAAGGAGAAGGAGGCCATGTGCTGGGCCTTAGTTAGTCTGGAAGAGATAACATTACTGTGAGCTGTTATCACACTAAGGCACACCTCACCGCCTCAGGGATCTTTCTGTTCCTCCATTTGCTTTCAGAAGAGCTGAGGCTGAGCAGAAGTGCTGGTGATGAACTTTGGCTCAATTTTGATGAGTGTGGGTCACGGCTGGTGCATAGACCATAATGACAACTAGCCAGGCAGCTGTGAATCCCACCTGATGAGGTGCCACCATTTATTACAGCGGGTGCTGAGGCTGTCAGAAACGGGAGCACACAGAGGAGCAGCTCAGGGAAAAACAAAGCAAACACAGCAAACGCACAAACATGTTCCAGTCCAGGAACATTTGACATGTCTGGTTCAGTCAGTAGATAGAGGATGAGTGTTCGTCTGAAATATTTATGTTGTGCTTGTGTAGTCAGGAATCACTTCATCCTGACACAGTACTGTCCTGAAGATTTGAAAACCTCTTCTGTTTATCTAGCAGATATACAAGTACTGGTACTACACAATAATAAATAATGCTGTTGGGTTGGGCATTCGCTGGGTGTTTCATATAATTTCTGTTTAAAAATACATAATACAGGGCACCAGACAAAAAAGAAAACATTAGGAGCCATTGGGACGGAAAATAGTTGGGAGCCAAATTATTTTTTAGGAGCCATAATCTCGGTCAAATGTATATAAATGTGTATATATATACAGTATCTCACAAAAGTGAGTACACCCCTCACATTTTTGTAAATATTTTATTATATCTTTTCAAGGGACAACGCTAAAGATATGAAACTCTGATAGAATGTAAAGTAATCAGTGTACAGCTTGTATAATGGTGTAAAGTTGATGTCCCCTCAAAATAACTCAACACACAGCCATTAATGTCTGAACTGCTGGCAACAAAAGTGAGTACACCCCTAAATGAAAATGCCCAAATTGTGCCCAATTAGCCCTTTTCCCTTCCCGTTGTCATGTCACTCGTTAGTGTTACAAGGTCTCAGGTGTCCTTGGGGAGCAGGTGTGTTAAATTTGATGTTATCGCTCTCACACTCTCATACTGGTCACTAGACGTTCAACATGGCACCTCATGGCAAAGAATTCTCTGAGGATCTGAAAGAAAGAATTATTGCCCTACACAAAGATGGCCTAGGCTATAAGAAGATTGCTAACACCCTGAAACTGAGCTGCAACACGGTGGCTAAGACCATACAGCGGTTTAAAAGGACAGGTTCCACTCAGAACAGGCCCCGCCATGGTAGACCAAAGAAGTTGAGTGCACGTGCTCAGCGTCATGTCCAGAGGTTGGCTTTTGAAAATAGACGTGTGAGTGCTGCCAGCATTGCTGCAGAGGTTGAAGGGATGGGGAGCCAGCCTGTCAGTGCTCAAACCATATGCCGCACACTGCATCAAATTGGTCTGCATGGCTGTCGTCCCAGAAGAAAGCCTCTTCTAAAGATGGTGCACAAGAAAGCCCGCAAACAGTTTGCTGAAGACAAGCAGACTAAGGACATGGAATACTGGAACCACATCCTGTGGTCTGATGAGACCAAGATAAACTTATTTGGTTCAGATGGTATCAAGCGTGTGTGGCGGCGACCAGGTGAGGAGTACAAAGACAGATGTGTCTTGCCTACAGTCAAGCATGGTGGTGGGAGTGTCATGGTTTGGGGCTGCATGAGTGCTGCCGGCACTGGGGAACTACAGTTCATTGAGGGAACCATGAATGCCAACATGTACTGTGCCATACTGAAGAAGAGCATGATCCCCTGCCTTCGGAA
>JBBPDB010000108.1:8743752-8776177 GCA_037974465.1 Brachypetersius altus
GGGGCGGGGCACGCAGTGACAGCATCGCTGAGATCAGACCTGATCTGACTGAATTTTGATTGGTGCAGAAGCGAGGCCCATAGTTTGAGAAACGCTGTGATAGTGTACTTTGCAACATCATACTTTTGAAGGAATACATATCTTAAAAAAGATCATGTTTTTCAAAGATAACATTCTCGGTCAGCAATCTAAATGTATATCTGTGGGTGTATAAATTTAGCAGGTAAAATGTTAAAATTAGCACACAGGTACAGAACATTGAAGCCTGGACTAATATGGACAGTAAGATTCTCTTTAAGTACAAATAAATATTAAGGAGAGGCAAATGCTGTTTATACATTGGTAATGTGGTAATGTCATGTTTTTAAACAAATGTTTAAAAAATTGCACAGTTACAATTTTCCTACAGTGGTGACTATTGATTGTACAAGGGTCACTTGCTGATATGCCATTATCCTTCCTGTGTAGGGGTTTAGTGTATCAGTAACAAGAATGATTTGCATATCAATTGTAGGGGGTTTGCTTTAGTTACTAAATTGGGACAGCATTATGCTAAGCATTACAGTCAAATCAGTTTGTGAAAGTCATGCAGTGAAGATGTGACTCATACAGTGGAGTAGAAGTTTCTACATTATTTATAATAGCACTCCCACTATCAAATCAGTGTATGTGTGTGTATGATGATGATGATGATGATGATGGCGTGTGCGTGTGCGTGTGCGTGCGTGTGCGTGTGTGTGTGTGTGTGTGTGTGTGTGTATTACTGTTCCAGGAAATGATCTGCTTAGAGTCAGTTCCAGAGTGGGTCAGTCCAGACACATGGCTTTTGTCTGCATGCCTTAGTGCAGGCCAGTATGAACTCAATATATCTGCTGATTTATTGATTTGTATAGTATGTGTTTTGCATAGCTATTGGTAGCCAACATATTGAAAAACTGAGCAGATTAACATAATAAAATTAATTCAAAAGACCACTGTAAAATTTTTGTTTTTGTAAAGTTAATTAGAAATGTACAGTTAATTAAGAAACAGCAATAAAATTCAGTACGGTAATATAATTTGGAAATGTTTTTTTAACAGCAGTGTTCCCTTTAACACAGTCACAAAACTGCAGTACAAATGTTTCTGTAAATCTCAACTTAAACATGAATAAAATATAAAACCAAATTTGCGATTGTAGGGCATTCACATTTTATGTAATTTTTTTATAGAAAAACAAGGGACCCACCAAGTCAAGAGCATAGGCGCCAGAACCATTACAGCTTTAACTATAACCACTATATTTAATGCAATCAAATAAAAATAAAACAAAAACAAAACTATTTGCTACTGCAGGGCAGTCACGTTTTATCTAATTTGTTATTTAAAAAAACAAGTTCCGATCAGAGTCTAGAACATGGAACATCTATGTACCTGAATGCAGTGTCATTAAAGTCCCATTACTTTTGTCCATATAATATTACCAATTGGAAAGCACTTTACAGCACAAATCGATAATACATGTTGTGAAAGTAACCCAAGAGTGTCTCAAGTAAAACAAATGGGGTATTCTTCAGTTCTTCAATCAATCACCTGATCTCAAACCAGCAGAGCAGTTTTACAGTTATGGACAAAAGTAATGGGACGCCTGACCCACACGAAAACCAGGCACACTTAAAAGAAGGAAAACCCCAAACAAATAAAACAATTGTTGGCGTTAAGTAAATAATGCGTTAACGCGATAACACACACACACACACACACACACACACACACACACATATATATATATGTATATTAGGGCTGTTAAAAATATCGCGTTAACTATTTGCGTTAATTTATTTTCTATAACGCTTTAAAATAAATTGATCGCGTGATTAATTTGACAATTAAACGCCCCTCTGCATTGCAGTACCACACAATCAGTGGGGGCAGTATAGCGCTACGTCTGTGACCAGCATGCCAGAAGAAGAAGCTACTTCATGTGGCCAATGCTGCTGCTGCTCAGTCTAGCTAACGATGGAAGATAAACACACGCTGTTAAATGAACAATTTCGCTTTGTTACTACCAGGGGGTTTTGGACCAGACAAGGGTAATATGTGTGCTTTGCAAAAGTGAATTCACTTACCACCGAAGCCCTACATCACTATCATATAACCTCAAGGCGAAGCATCCCGGTGTGGCAGAGAGAGCGGAGGGAGGGGTCTCCGACAGTTTCAGGAGTTTGGAGTGAGAGGCGGGACTTTAGTTAGGCTTTGTCCTTTAATTCAAGTTATTTAAAGCTACGTTTTCGTCTTAAGACAGAGATTCTTTCAGGTTTGAAGATGTTATGCATTTTCTATTCAAAACTAAGTTTTGTTTTTATCTCACATCTTTTAAAAGTGTGACAGAGTTGGGGAAAAAAAATAAACAAAGCCTTCTTTGTAAAATTGATGACTTGTGTTCATTATATATTACATATTATATTTTGGGTTGACATAGAATTGCGATTAATCACGATAAATTTTTTTCCCGATTTGCGTTTAACTAGTTAATTTTAATTAATCGCTTTACAGCCCTAATATATATGTATATATACTGTATGTGTGTATATGTATGTGTGTATCTCTACACCTCTCCTATGTACCTAATGTGTACATAATACATTAATTGTTAATTTTAACACTGATAGTAACATACTTAAATCTGTCAATAAATTAAAGAACAATATGTTATATAATGGTGGTTTTGAGTACGCTATCATACATAACATAATATAGACATGTTGGCATCACAGATTTAACTATATAGCACAAATATTTTGCTTATGAAAAAATATATACGTGTATGGTTGTTTTCAAATGGGAATCAATAATGCCTGCCCCAATCCAGTCTCAGCAGTAACTTATTATAATAAACGTATTTCTCACTAGGGCTGCACAATATGCGATAATGTTGTTGAGTGTTGCGATGGCGATATCACATGCGATAAGTAAATAAAACCTTAGCCTTTATAGTGATAATGGTTTTCTGCTTTGGATTTGCTGATAATATAGACTCCAGACGCTGACTGGTCTATGCAGAAAAAAAATTAAATGCAATATTTCCATTCCAGCATGTTTTTTTTTTAAAAGAATTTACTTAAACAGAGCATTTAATGCCTCCCATAAAACATTTGAACCATTGAACATGGTTGAAAAAAATAAAAAAAAATATTTTAATTATTTTAAATCTTAAATAAATGTAAACATAATTTAAATTAGATGAAGATGAAGAAACTGCCCAGTGATTTTTTGCCCTCTTCTCTGTGGCACTGGGGGAAGAGTTTTGGAAAAGCACCATTTATTGCAGTTCAGTCAGTCTTTTGCGATATGGATATTTTTTCGCGATATATATATTGCGCATGTTGATATCGAGATGGCGCTAAATTTGCGATATATTGTGCAGCCCTATTTCTCACGTATTGTTCTATACCATATTCTTCAAACTGTTTCAATCGGTTCTCTCACTGAGCAAATTTTATTTCAGAGAGAAGCATAATCTAATTCCAACATGTAGGCAATGCAGTTGCGTGGAGCTGTAAGTTAAATGTAGGTATTTTTGACAAGAAAGAGAGCTCCCATAGTGAGAGGTGTTTGATTCTGCAGGAGAATCCCCGGAGAGTCTCTTAGAAGCAGCATTTCCATCTCAGTGAAGCACTAACATACCAGAGATTTGAGGGTTTCTTTGCATTACTGTGTCTGTCAGAGGGAAAGTCTGAACATGAACTCCGTTCCCTCAGACTGAATGAAGAACTAACGATCTATAGTCAACACTACAGGTGCCCCTTGTGTAGATATGGGGAATTGTGCCGCATGGTGGAAAGTATTGGACATGTCAAAGCTAGTCAGAAAATCTTTTATCACCCTTGGTATTTTTAGAGCAGCTGAATCTTGAATAAAGGAGAGGGAAAAGGCCACATATTTGAAATTAATATTTAAAATGTTCTTTTGTTCATAGAGTAATTACATTTTTAAGAATGTTACTATCAAACAATAGAGAGTATTTCAACTAGTAAATTTAGAAAAAAAGGCAGAAAAATAAACTGAAATAACTGAACAACAATTTACCAAATCATGTTTGAAGCCCAAATTTGATTTAGCACAGTGGCCATTCTGTCATATGTGAAAACACCACAGCATAAGCAGCACGAAATTCTTCCTCTACGTTTAAACCATTCACCAAGTGAAGCAGGGAGCAGCCAGAAACACTGTGGGGTACTGTGTGGGGATGGTTCCTTGCTCAGAGGTAACTCAGAGGTGCTTAGAATTGAACCCATGATTTCCTGATCGGCAGGCAAACGCCCTAACCACTAGGCTACTGACACCCCCGTCTGCAATAAGCATCATGCAGTTTTAATCCATAAATAAATCCCTATACCTGCTCTACAACTACTCAAACTGCAACCAGCTCTTCATTAAGGTGTTATAGACTTGTCAGTGTGGTTTAAGTCACAGTATGACTTACTGTGAGATAAATTGGACAGAACTTCACAGTGTAACTGAATGCTACAGGCGGTTATTTTTGTTTTAACAAACCACCTCAAACCACCTTTTTTGAGATGGTGACCATGATAAATACGGAGAAATCCAAGATGTTGTGTTTATGACTGCTTAGTGAAGACTGACATTGTGACGTTTTGTTTATTTTTATAGCTTACAGTAAGTCGTACTGTGTTCTAAACCACACTGATAAGTCTGCACCACCTTAATGAAGAGCTGAGTGTGCATTGATTAGGTATAGCAGATACAGTGTGCAAAAGCAATCTCCTCTGGGATCAATATATTTTTTGATTCTGATTCTGACTCTTGGTTGGCTCATATCTTCAATTTTAAATGAAACAGAAAAACATGTCTTGGCTAATCAGCTACGCTACATATTGGGTAAATGGAGATGTTTGCAAATTAGATTTTTTCACATCATAATCATTAAATGTGACAAGAAGAAGAGGTGTCTGCCTCTTGTTTTCTATTGATATGATAACTAAAACTGCTATCTTGGAAATTGCACAGTAATCGACTAAGTCACTGAGAAAATACATTTTAAACCTTTTTGTAAATTGAAGTAATAGCCCTACTTTACTGTCTTGTCCTTTCATTTTCCAAGAATCACTAAAGCTCACTCCTCCCACCAAGTGCTATGCCACTATTGGCTGTAGTTGGATGAAGGCTAAAAACTAAGCAGGTGAACATGCAGTAAATGAGAGCAAATGTTAACCATTAAGCCCCGTATCCATCCATTCCTCTTCTGTCTGGCATATGTGATTAACTGAAAAATGTCATGTGCCCCCTGCTCCATTAAATGACACGATATTAAATATTTAACTGGACTAAAATTAGATGCCTACTGCTCCACCATCCATCAGGAAGCTAGAAAGAGTTCCTTCTGCCACCACAGACCATGAGAATGGCCCAAAGAGAGAAGGATGAAGCCTTTATCAAGCAAGGCTTGCCAGCTGGGATCTGACAGGTTTTAGTCTAAACCGAGTTTTATTGCTCAGCAACTGAATTTCGTTGGAAGTACAGTAGGCTGTAAAGCCCTGCAGTTTCTTCCTAGTCTTTCTTTTTGAATTAGTCATTGTTATTACATCGGTATGAGTAGACAGTGATAAAAATTAAACGGGACTAAATAAAGTCTGCAGATTTACTGGAGAGTTTTTAGTATTTGATGCATTTGACATGTGTGGTCTTCAAGGCCTCTCCTCTGTCCTGCCTCTCCTCTTTCACTCAGTATCCTCTGCATGACTGCGCTTCTGGTAAGCCATTATCTCTCCACTGTGAGTGCCACACCCAAAGAACATAAACACACACACACACACACTTACTCTCTCATGGTCTGGCTTCATCCTGTGTCCACGCGTAAGATCAATAGTCATGCTTTATTTGAAGCAGTAGGTGGCAAAGCTAAAATCATGATTCTATATTTACTCTAAAGCTTTAGACAAGGCCTTATGAGCCCCATTCATTTTAATCCGCCTCGCTGTAAAATACAGACAGATCTGTGTCATAGGCCAAATTAGCATTTAAATGACTTGTGACCTGCGTTGGTGTGGCACTGCTAACACACTGTGAAGTACCATTAGCCCTGAGAAATCCTACTTTCAGCCCTCCATCTGAGATGCTGAACAGATTCTACTCCTTTGTTTATGTGTGTGTGTATGTGTGTGCATGTGTGTGTGCGTGTGTGTGTGTGCGTGTGTGTGTGCGTGCGTGCGTGCGTGTGTGTGTGTGCGTGTTTTTGGTATTTGTAGAGGTGTCTGTAAATAAGATACTATACTGTGACTGCTGAAGAATTCAGTTGGCTCAATGTGCAGAAGGTCGTGGGTTTGAACCCCTGTACTGATAGTGGCAGTACTGAGGTATCCTTGAGCAACATGCCATCCCACACACTGCTCCCTGGGTGCTGTGTTCCTGGCTGCCCGCTGCTTGACTTGGTGAATAGGTTAAATGCAGAATGGGCTAAATGTTGTGTGCTGCTATGTGTTCATTTATTACAAATGGTTGCTTTATATATTTATATATGATACCACACTGCGAGGTTGAAGGCTAGCATGTGCTTCCTCTGAATCATGTGACGTGCCACCACATCACATTAGAACTGTCACAAAGGCAGTGAATGACACAGCTCAAAGCACTTGGGGGAAAACGCTTCCGATCAGTTCTGTCATGTCAACTAACAGACAGCAGTCTCGCATCACACTGAAGGATGAGAGGGAGAAGGTGGACCATCCTATGTACCCAGAGGAAGAGCAAAACCAAATGTACTTTTTCTGTTTTCGATCGAACTCGCAGTCTCCCGGTGCCCCCGCGCTTGCACACTTGCAGCTCTTTCCAGCCAGAGTTGCAAAGTGAATCACATTATTTGATCTTTAATAAACCAAACTGGCATTTAAAAATCAGCAGCCTGTTTAAGCAACACGAATACGATGAGGTAATACATCGAAAGGGGGAAGTGAATGACTTTAGAACAATCCGATATGCATAAAGACATTTTGGTGTATCAGAACAAGTATGCTTGCCAACCTCACATTTATCTTATTATTTATCTTATTAAATACCAAAATCAAAATAATAAATTGACCCATTTGAGGTGTGAAGTTTGAAATCGAGTTGGAATGGACATAATGCTCAATGGAAATATTTGCTCAATGAAAAGAATGATAAAAGGTTTTTTTTTTTTGTAAGAATGAAGAGGGTGGGGAAAACATACAGTAGAAAACAAATTAATAAATTAAGATAATGTCATAATGGATTGTTATGCTAAATGTACCG
The DNA here is from genome assembly GCA_037974465.1 of Brachypetersius altus. Lineage (NCBI taxonomy): Eukaryota > Metazoa > Chordata > Actinopteri > Characiformes > Alestidae > Brachypetersius > Brachypetersius altus. Next base: position 8,751,022 of record JBBPDB010000108.1, read on the forward strand.
TGTATTTACATTTACGGCATTTATCAGACGCTTCCATTCCATCCAAAGCGACTTCCATTCCCTAATTACAGGGGACAGTCTCCTTGGAGCAACTTGGGGTTAAGGGTCTTGCTCAGGGACCCAGAGGTGGTGTGCTGAAGGTAGGATTCGAACCCATGACCTCTTGGTCTAGAGGCAAGTATCCTACAGCACCATGTGCTGCTATTTTCATATAGAATTTTATTAGAGCCAAATTATTTAGACCAACTGAAGTTCCCTTTTGAATTGAGTATAAAGGTTGTTTGATGTTCTGTTCACCATTTTTTCACAATTGCTGTCAGACTGATTGCATTTCAGGAAGATACTGGATCTTTATTACCGTGTGGGTCCATGTCAGTGTTTATCTATTTATTTCAGTCTAATGTCCTATGAGAGATGAAGGTGGTGCGTGTGAAGATAGCGTAGTATTTGACTATATTACGTTTGCTTTTATGGCATTTTGATTTTGCTGCCTTCATTTTATTTATTTTTATTGTGACAGGTCATATATTTAATAAATGTATTAAACATTCATGCTTTATGTTTTGCCCAAATTAATTATTCTTTGCTTGTAATTACCACAGGCTCCATGGCGTCACTGACAGCCTTCAGCTTAGCCTTGTATTCATTAATTAGGTCCCTTGACAGTCATCTGCAGTTTGTGCCACGCCGCCACCAAATCAATCCATCCAGCCCATGCAGACGTCCCAAGCTGCTTCAGCCTCTCTCTGCTTTTTGAATGGCTGCCATTTTAACGCTTCTCTTCTCTCTTGTTCTCTTGCAGTTGGGAAGACGTCTCTGATCACGCGGTTCATGTATGACAGTTTTGACAACACATATCAGGTAGGCAACTGCCGGCGCACTTTCTACTGCCGTCATTCTGTCACTCACCTCAGTTCCACTCCTTTCGCACAACCAGTGTAAAAAGGGTTGTCACACTCTAAATATGTAACACAGAAGTCATTCATGAGAGTAGAGGGGAGACAATCGAATACAAAGCTAAAGAAAAGTCTTACAGCAACTGTTTGGGGAAAAAAAAATCACATTTACACAATTTGCCCCCTACCTAAAATGTAGTCAATCATCCAGATCTGCTTCTTTATTTTTACACTTAAATTGAAGCTCTAATGTTGCTGAGAATAATTATAAGCTAATGCCGCAACCAAAGGTGTAGGGAGTACATTTTTCCTTCTAGTCTGTGACTGTTGTAATTTTGGTTGTGCCCCGAAAACTGCCAAAGACAACATGGGAACGTCTGTCCACTCAGCCGCCTGTTTTGGCAACATAAGGAGGACCAACGCAATGGAAACTGTGTATTGGCTGATCACTTTAATGACTTTCCTGCATTTACAGAGATTATACATCCCACACAATTGTCCTGCTCTGGCTTATTTTCTTAACAACATTCACTCAGTAGAAATATGTTACAATGATGCTGTCTTCTTGTCTTTGCTAAATGGAGCACTGTAAACTGCTAAGGCCTCCATGGAGCTGCAGTGTTTATTGTTGGAGGGCAGAATGGTATAGACTTATCTGTCATGTTGATTTGACACATGCTTGACCTTGCTCATGCTTCTACATGTCCAAACTCAAACCAGAATCTGAAAGAAATTCTCTGGTCCTCCATAACTCCAGACAGACTGATTGACTGCTGTTCCTTGTTGTGCATGTTGTGAGCTCTGCCCATTACAGATGCCTTCAAGTGGCCTTGAGGCAAAAACAAAACAAAAATGTTGGCTGGTATTTTACATTGTGATGCAATTCTGAGATCTGTACATAAATTTAACCCAGCACAACTTAGCAAATCATACTTTCCTGGCACAATTCTGTCATAACTGACTGAGATTCAGGAATATTTTTTGTCAAATGGAGGAACATTTAACTTAATCAAATTTTTTATTGTACTTGATTGGTGAAAATTGGCGGTGCTGAATACTCTGTGGTTGACACGATGTGCAAAGTGCTGGCTGTCTTATTAGTGCAATAGTGACATTTATTATGTATATTTTGAGAACTCTCATGATTTTTGTATTTTTTATTCAATAAAATCTAATTATAAAGTTCTGCTGAAGTTTTGATTGGAAACAATGACAGTTAAAGTTAATATCTTAAACAATCTCTTCCATCAGGTACTGGATTGAGGTCCTTACATGTCCAATTAACATTGCTGTAATTATTAAATGACAACGAAAAAAGCCATTTTCATTTACAGTAGGTGGAACCAGTTTTGTGAGGGGAAAATTGGAAGCCCTAGGTACAACAGATAAACAGCAGCAGTTCTTAGCTTAGCACTAACAAACCACCAGGATTTTATGAGTGCTAGCAAGAATTAGCATTAGCAGATGCACTTTTTTACCATGCTGTATAATATTAATAACAAATGCTCGGGTGTTTATTTGCCAGTTCTTGTGTTTGATGGGAGGAATATGGAAATGGGGGTATTTTTGACCGTTGACTGTATCTGTCAATTAATGTCCTTGTGGTCTGCAGAGCTTCGTGCACTAGCTGTGCTTCAGTCCTGCACATTGTTTCAGAAGAGGGAAGGACGCTGAGGCAGTTTTAAGTCTCTCGAGGGAACAGAAGCCTATACAAGGTTCATATTTTCTAATTAAATCCACAAAAGGAACTTGCAGGGGAAGAGGAAGGAACTTGTATTAGTGACTGCTTTCCTCCTCATCTGAAATGAATGTGCTGCTAGTGTTTGTGAGTGTGTGTTTGTCCAAGCAACCTTATTGTCATTCATTTTTTCTTATGATACTGTGGTTAAATAGGTACCACACGGTACTTTTTTTAATCCTTCTGCTTTTGTGTTTTCTGTCTTGCTATTTTCTTTTTTATCTTCTTTCTCGCTGTCTTTCTTTTTTCTATTTTCTTTTTCTTTCTTTTTTCTCTTTCCTTTCTTTTTCTGTCTCTCTAGTTCTCTCTCTCTCTCTCTCTCTCTCTCTCTCTCTCTCCCTCCCTCTCTCTCTCTCTCTCTGTCTGTCTCTCTCTCTCTCACTCTCTCTCTCTTGTTCTCTTTGAATTTTTATTTCCATAACAGAATAATGCATGAATAGGAGATTTTTGGGAAAGTGCTGATTAGAAGCAGTATCAAGGGGAATGCTCCATAAAAGAGGCTTGAAATAATTTATATGCTTGCTTTTTGTTAGTGAGGTGTGTACAATACACTTAACTAAAACCCAGTCACATCAGCCCACACATCCACTATCAATATTTACAATTACATCCCATTATTTGCACCTAATCCAGCCCGGTCCCTCTCCCCACAGCGCGTACGGCTGTGTGTAACAGGGAGTGTGGAAGAGGATGAGTTGGTGTGCCATGACCTAAGCGGCTCCTGTCAGACACATGCGGCAGTAATAAAGTGTCATGCCGTAATAAGATTACATGAGTGCTTTGTGAGCCGATCAGTGCTGTAGTGCTGTCTGAGGACTGATGGGACATGCTCTTACAGTGCCTGCTACTTTCATTTCTTAACTATTTGTCCTGCAGATAAAAGCTTCTTACAATCACTCTCTTTAATAGCCACTATTACAAAATCATTTATTCATATGGATCAGAACTGCACAAAACAAGTATTCCAATTATAAGGCTATATGTTGTGATTGTGATATTTCTTGCAGCATATTCCAATTGCATTGTGGATCAATAAACATGGATTGCTTGAGTATCCTCATTAATCACAGACTGGTCCTTGAACAGAGAATTCAGCCACTTGCAATAACTGGTGCAATAACTCATCCCCATCACTCAACATGAGTCTTTTAGCTGATCCAACAGCAATTAGCAATGGGTAACCAACATTGGTTAGTGTTCTCCTCCAAGTGTGGTACTATGTATTTGGGTGAATCCTAGTTTCTGGGTGGAATTAAATATGACTAAACGGCGAAGAGAGACTGGTGTGACATTGGGTTTCCATTTCCAAAAAATAATGAGAGTGGAGAGTTTCATCACTTCATTTTGTAGCTGAAACCTCTGACTAATCTTCTAGATGTTGGTTAAAGCAGTTGCTGGGAAACCGCCAGTCAGTCATCTTGGTTGGTGCGATGCCAACAGCAGAGATATGAGTGACTTGTGTGCAAAAATATGCAAAATTTATATTTTTGCCATCCAAAAGGCCATCCATGCATCTGATGTGCAAGATGTCTACAGTTATATTCATGCTTAAATTAATTTATTTGCATGTGTTTAAATGTAAGCACAGCCTGTTCAGTTCCAAGGAAAACATAGAGGCTGGATAATGGTCATGAAAAATAAAAATGATGTTAAATCTGTATTCTGTTTTTATTGAACATGAGGTTAGATCTATATTATATCTTCAAAGTAACAGACAGGCAACCAGACAAGCCCATGAAGCCTATAGGTACAAAAATGTATTTTATGCTCACGTTTGTCAGGGTATTTTGCTGTAAGAGTGTCTCTGAGACAATGGCTGTCCAGTGAAAAGAGCTTTATTCAGTCTGAAGTGGCTGCCAAATATGTAATGTAAATTCTCTCTCTGTGAACTAGACACCACCAGCCCTACATTTCCATAACTTTGAATAAGCTCAGATCAGTGAACAGAGATGGACTTTAAGATGTCTGGGTGTGGGCCTTTCTGATGGTGTCTGCCAGAAGGGCAGAGAAAATCAGCCAGACTGCCATCAGCTGCCTGTCAGTCTGTTTCTCCGTGAAAATCGCAGAGTACATCTACATATTTATGGCAGAGAGAAAAGCGAGTGGGAAAAGAGCAAAGTCGCATGTGTTTATTCGCTTAACCCCAACAGCTAACTGTTGGGTTAAGATCTGGGCAGAAGTGAAAATCAGGGCTGCATGTTATGGACACAATATTGTGTTGTGATTGTGTAAGTGCATAACTGTGATCTGTGAAACTCTAAAAGCATGTATGAGAACCACTGATGCGTTAATAACTGACCTGCTTTTTTTCAACCAAAGACATTATTTTTATGCTTGGTGTCTTCCTGCATACCTTGTTTCATCCAAATGCACAAAAAGACTACAATATACACTCATGCTCCTTTGCATATTTCAGACTTCTACGTTATCAGTTTTCTGGACAGCAAATATAGTACAGGGTATGCAACATACAGTACGTTATATTGATAAAGAAAAAATGCTTTCAGCTATTTATAAGAACAATGAAAAGAGAACATATTATTTTTAGGTTTTTAGTTTTTTAGTTTATTTTTAGTTTTTTTTATTCTCTTGAGTCGGCCACTCTATAAACCAAACCATAATTAACTGCAAAATAATGTGATGGAAATGAGCATTCCCAAAATGTATTTACAAAATTAGGGCTTATATGATCTGGGAAACAATATAAACACAATAGCCAAGCACCTTTAAGGTACCCTTGAGCAAGTTACCTCCACACAGCTGCTCCCTGGGCGCTGTGTTCCTGGCTGCCCGCTGCTTATCTTGGTGAATGGGTTAAATACAGAGAATTATGTGCTTTTCACACTGTGTGCTCTGGTGTGTTCATGTATGACAGAATGGCCACTCTCACTTCATCTGCATGTGAAGCATGATTGTTAGCTTTTTCACCACTTGTCTGTCACCTTGGTTGGTGTGATGTCAACAGCAGAAACTTAGTAAGTATGAACACAGGAGGATGCAAGACAGGAGTCATGAGCAGACTATCCATGCACCGAAATCCAGCCTGTTTGAAAGTGTCATGTTCATTTAGTCCCATTGTTAGATTTTGCAGCTGGGCCAGTTTGTGGTCTGTTGGTAAAGAACAGGGACGTCACTAGGACGGAAAGACAAGGGGGGCTTAGCCCCCAGGGTCGTAGGAATTAGCGTGTATAGAGGGCTGAACACTTTTCACCAAACCTTTCCTTTCACTTAAGGAAACAAGTAAAGTTTAGCAATGAACAGTTATTGTCACCTACTCATAGTATTGTTCTGTTGAATACAAATGTCGCTACCAGAGAAATATTACTAGACTCCAATTGCTACTCACTAACAAGCAGCTACATGTAGCTTCACCTGGGTCCTAATGCCCGCCTGCTACCTACAGCAGCTTCAACAGCCAGTACAACATTTTAATTCAATAATGATAGCTAGACTTATTATTTTTCATTTATTTGTTTCTTTTTGTAAAGTGCGTATCTGCGCTCAGTGATATTTTGTATGAAATGTTTGGAAATATAATTTAAACATAGCCTGATAATGACTATATATTTAGGGTGGCTTGGGAACATTTTGGGGGGGCTTCAGACCCCTCAAAATAGACCTAACATATGAACGTGTTGGCCCTACTTTCGACCTTTCATAATTCTGGGTTAAAAGGAAAATGCCGCCCTACCATGTTTGACAAATGACATAACCCCACTCCTTCCATATTAAGAGGTATGTGAGGACCCCTGATTGCCAACGGGCGTTTTGCACACTGAGTTTTAATGTGGCTCTCCCCCGCTGCTGTATTTGCTGAGGCATGGCGCTCTTTGTGGCTCTTCCTGAGCTCTGCTCTGTCTTCGCACACTCCAGAGACGTGTGGCTGTTAATTAGCGAGTGGTGAACAGAGGCGACCGTATTAACCGCACTCTGACTTTTTTCTACTTGTGCATCATCCGGAAAATACTGGGATCGACACGGGGTTTTATTGCTTTCAGGCAGTAAACTCCCAACGAGCTTAAAGAATCTAGCGTCTCATCAAATTAGCTCTGCGCTCTAGACCTCTGAACCAGTTTATTTATTTAGAATCTGTGAACAGTAAGGTAGGTAAAACCACTAATGGTGAGGATTGAAATCAGGAATAGTGAGGGGATAACAATAAAAGACATGGAAAACCAAATATTACTTTCTTTTTAAAAAAATAAAAGTTAGATGTATTATAGATACTACTACACTTTCACTCAGCAGTCCATTATAAGCTGCAACTGCAGCCAGGTTGGAATTCATGGTTTTGGTTTTGGTACATACCACATACATGTTATAGGTGGACTTTAAGCTTCAAAGAGAAGGTACATTTCCCATTAAATTACACTTTCTGTCTTTCTCTCTTTCTCTAACTAACCTGCTCACAATAGACAAAATAAAAAGAAAGCTTGCTTAAAGGAAATTGATCAAATTATGAGCTGGTCATTACATCAAAATAAGAGAAATTGCAGGAAGACTGGCATGTTGACATTTTAGCAACTTGACAAGTGCAGCTGTTCTGTGGAAAGCCGTGTCGGGTTTGCTCAAATTTAGCTTTACTGAGGCCTGGACAGGTCAGCTTGGGTCAAGTCTGTGGGTCTGGATTGAGTTTCAGTTTCATGCCCTTGCTAGTGTTAGTGTAAATTCTGGTGGACTTATTTTCCAAAGGTCATATCAGGTTTGAGCCTGGTTTCTATACTGTTTTGCCTTTGAAACAGCAGGCAATAGATCAGTAGTTATTCTATAGGTTCAACTCATCGCTTTAATTTCCATCAAGGAACCTTTCCTTTCACATATGAGGCAGTCAGTTGCACCTGAATTAGTCCCTGTCTGACCTGCTGGAGTGTGTAGCACCATGTGTGAAATATGTGTAAATATTCCAGCGCCTTGGAGGCATCCATCATTCGCCCAGTCTGTACATGCTATAAATTGATCGTCCATATGATGTCATACAGCTGCAGGTGCTGCAATGAGCTCCTGCAGTCAATACGGTTAAAATGAGTTTTGCTGTGGCATCGCTTTTTTCTTTTAGGTATTCAGTGCTGGTCATTGCAAACGGGCAGCCTGCCAGAGTCACTCGAGAGTATAACTATGGATCCAGGGTATAAGGTTTCTGAAATCCATGGCCTTCTGAAAAGCAAGATTTGTGCTCTGTTGAGTTTCACTTGTTTCTCATCAGTGTGAAATTGCAGCATTAAAGTACATAAGCTGATCTTTAAGCCTGTAGAAAAGTTTGTATTTTGCCTGCCTGCCTGCCAGGGGCAGCGTGTGCTCTTCTACTTCTTTATTTAATTAAATGCAAATGGAAAGATAATCAGATAAATATTATTGGCCCACTAACATGTTAAGATCCACCCGGGGTAGCGGCTTGTGAAAAAGATTAGTTCTTTTTATGTGCATAATTTCTCTTTTCATGGAGCTTAGCTGTGTGGCATTTGATTTATCTTCTCTCACTCTATCTATCTCTCTCTCTGTCTCTCTCTCTCTCTCTCTCTCTCTCCGATCTCTTTCTGATTGTGTGGATACAGACAGACCTGTTATGTTGTGCTTAGCTGAGTTTGAAATATTGACCCAAACCTGAATATAATCTGAATTTTTTTTGTTATCACCAAATGTGAGGCATGAAAACTGATCAAAACAATCAGGTGGGCAAAATTATCTAGCAAAGCGTTCAACAGCAGTTAAGTGTGCAATAAGTACAAAGAGGATGAACACTAAATGCAGTGTAGAATCTAAAACTGTAAATTCCCCACTTGTGGGACTAATAAAGGTTTATCTTATCTTAAAACTGAGGTGCCGTGAGCAGTTCAGTTCTGGTTCAAACAAACACTTTAAGTTCTGTTGTACCATTTAAAACTTTATTCCTAGTTGACAAAACAGTGTTTACGTTGGGGCAGTTCAGGGCAAGATTTCAAACAGGTGATATCAACCGGTGACAGGAGAGTTGTATTCACAAATTCCACTAAAAACTTTACTGTGCAAAAATGAAGCTTCGTATTAACCCTGTGAAGAAGCAGCATTGACTTTTCTTGGGATTCTGATATGGACTATCAAACAGGTATAGGTATTGTTGTTCAGATGAATCAGCTTTTCACATCGTTTCTGAAAGAAATTGACCAAAGACCGAAAAGGACCATCTAGACTATTATCCACAAGTATAAACCCCAGGGCCTCTCATGGTGTGGGGTTGTGTCAGTGCCCTTAGCTAAGGTAATTTGCAACATTTTTCAACAAGACAGTGGAAAAACACATTCTGCACACATAACAGAAGCATGACTGTGGAAGAAGAGGATGCGGGTGCTGGACTGGCCTGCCTCCATGTGTGGAGAAATTTGCATCAAAAAATGTGACGACAACCACATAGCGTTACACACCTTCAGACATGTTTGCAGGACGAATGGGAAAAAATAAAAAGTCTTGTAAGCAGTATGAAGCAGTAGTTGGTTTACCGTCCCAATTCTTTTTGGAGTGTATTGCAGACCTGAGGAATATAAGACTGGTTGTATATCAACACTTTCAAAAAGACAATTTATTGAAGTTGGAACACAAAGACGGATTTCGCTTCTGGTAGTGATTCTTTGTGCTTGATGCCGGGTTCATCTAGGAGATCCCATTAACTCACAAACCTTGAAAATGTGTCAGACTGTGGTGTCCTCAGTTGTTAAAAAAAAAACAATATTAGTATAGCTGACTAACATAAACTGTTCAGTGAGCTATTCATTCCCTCCACAGCAGCATGCAGTTTTGTTCTGCCCTGGTGAAGACAACAGTGAGGTGAAAGTCCAGAGTGGCTGTGTCTTAGAAGACCCTTGTTGTGGATTTTTTTCTCATTTAACATTAAAGTTTCAGAATGTAGCATTCACTCTCCAGTGCTCAAAGTCTAGGGAAATAAAAGAGCCTGTTTTAAACTCATGATGTCACAAATACCAAGTCATTTGCATATATCCTTATGTTTAGATATCAGCAGATTAGCCCAATCTATTTACACTGTCACAAGTTATGTTTGAGTCTGAATGATCCACCATATAGGGAAAGCTGGAACAGTGCTCATTGGCATGCTTCAGTCTTAAAGGCACAGTAACAAAAACACCCTTTATAATTTACAGTTCCAGGACCTTTAAATCTGACATGACAAATGTCTTTGGTAGTGTAAACTTTACACTCTGTGCATTCTCTTCACAGCCCATAATAACATTCCTAGTAGTCTGCAAGACTCATAGTGACCATAGACACATGCTACAGTCGTAAATGAGTGATTAGTAGTACGTGTTATATTAAAAAAGGTTTCTAAACTAAATTAAGTATATTAATGCCAACATTACAGGATTCTGATGTGCTTTGGGGCTATACATCTCTAATTGGATTACACAAACATGGATTACACGAATGCATTAAGCTGAAATGAGGAAACTGCAGTTCTAGGTCCTTTGAAATTAGACACACTGTAGAAAACACTGCGGTAAGTGCTGCTGCCAGGTAGCCTTTTACAAATGATAAGTGTTTATAAGGATATTTATTCGCACCTCCTGTTACCTGAGGGGCTTTTTCCTTTCTGCAAAGCCAGGGAGGAGCGGGGGCAGGAAATAACCCCTGTGTGGGCTTCAGAGCTGCCATGTGTGCTCCTTAATAATTGAAATATGTATGAATAATTTGTTCTAGATATGTTCGTGTGAGCACCTCTCTCGCTGTGCAGGATTCTATATTTAACACTGGAGCTAAGGAGGTAGTGCGCACTCTCTACTCACCTCTCTCACTCTACCTCTCTGTCTTGTGCTCTCTCTCTCTCTCTCTTGCTCTCTCTCTCTGTCTTTCTCTTTCTTTCTCGCTCCCTCTCTACCCCCTTTTATTCGAATACATATTTGTTTGTTAAAATAGACATTTTAGGAAAATGGTCTACGGAGAAGTAGCTTCTAGTTTCAGTGTTCAGTGCTTTCGGTTTCTTTCTGTCCTGTGACATTTGACAACAAGTAATGATATGTCATGTACCTCTGAAGACCGTCTTTTAGGGTTTTTTTTATTTTTTTTATTTTATTTAGCAGAATGGTATGAGGCTCATGAGGCGTGCAGAACAAATTGAGAAACACAGGAGCATGTGGAGCAAGAATGCAGAAAGAAAAAAAGGGGGGAAAAGATAGAAATAAAGGAGTGGAGGGAAAAGGTCTCTTGCTCCTGTTGTCTGTGTGGCACAGTGGTTGGCATCGCCACGGAAACGGATGCGTGATCTTGCTGCTGATGACCAGCTGTGTCTGAATGAGGAGAGGGATTCCCTGCTGGGCATACACACACAGACACAACACGCACATGCCCACACTGTATGAACACACATGCACACACACACACACACACACACACACACACACACACACACACACACACACATAGTATGTCCATTTGTAGCACCATGCTTGAGCAACAGAATGTAGATTCTTGCAAGACATTGTGGAGAAACAATTTCTGGGATCATTTCTGACATCACTGACAGTAGCTCAGTAGTTACTAAATAATAAACTTTAAGAAGACTAACTAAGCTACAAACCTAGAGTTTAGTTTGAAATTAGAGCAGATAAAAATGATTACTTACGATGTATGTTGAACGCAAACAGAGTTCTTCTAAAATGTGCTTGTGTATGATTGTTATATGGTATGTGATTACTTGATTAATCATCAGAGTAATTGCTAGATTTCTTAATTATTGGCATCACTGATAATGGCTGTTTTTTCAAAATACAATGTGCTACATGTATCCATAAATGTTTTCAGTCAGCAGCAAGTCAATGGAACTGGACTTTTAAACCTAACTTTGTGTGTGCCTTAGGACCCCCTACCTTGATTTACTGCTTTTAGACAATAGATCTGCACAGTATATGATTTTCTGATTGCTACTGTGATATCCAATTGGTTCTTTGATTACAGAAAACTGCATTATGTAAATGAGTCTCTGACCTGATTGTGTTAATGTGTGCTGTGAGAGTCCTATCAACCGCTAACCATGACACATTTATATGCACGATACTATCAGTGCAATAGATAGCTAGGCAAAAAGCATATACATTCTTAAAAAGTATATGTGCCACATTTAGAAATGAATGAAATTTACTGTGTAAGGAAACAAAATGTCAAACTAAATGGCATGTATTTTAAACAGTCTGTTCCAAGACTGTAATTTTCTTTTTTGCAAAGTATTTCTTTCAAAGGGTGACTGGTGTGTATCAGATCATTATAATTTTTTAACATTGCAGATTTTTTGCAGGTTTGTATCTTCTGAGTTCATGATCCTATCAATGAACACAAGCTCACTGACACCAGTGTAGGAAAAATGTCCCCAGACTTTGACATATATTACACTCTGTACACAAATATTCTTTATGCATTCTCCACAAATAATCTGCCTTCAGTTGGATTTTGTGATAAAAGTGTTTTTGTCCAAAGCAAAGGCCATTTTGACCTGAGGAATGTCATTAAAAGCTAAAGTGTCCAAATTAGAGATCTGCATGTCTGTAGAATCAAAGCCCAGGCAGCACCTGTTCTGACTGCTTGTGCTTAATTTGAAACATGAACACGACCCGAACCTGAAGTCTCTCTAACAGAGATGGACTGCACAGACGTGGTGTTACTTAGTTACTGTGCTTGAGCTGAGTAAATGAGAATTCTAGTAGGAGAAAGTGGTATGTCACACGTTAAGTACAGTAACCCCCCGCTTATCACGCGTACCGTTATCAGTCGGGTTCTCAGAAAAAATCCACGTTGGACTGAATCCGCGACTGCTGTTTCGCGTAAAAGTGTTGGGTTACTGAGCACTAATCGTTTTTTGTCATTCTAAGTTCGACCTGAGCCCAGTGTGGCACATAAAAAAATCAGCCATGGGTGGCCATTCAGTTCAGTCCAGCTTGTAGCTCTCAGGTTGTTCTTTTTATCTGCTCCTTTGTGCTTGAAAAGCATTTATCTTATCACAGCTTCACTACATCAAACCCAAACAAGCAGTGCTTTGACCCTCGGACAGGCGAAGTTGAGCTCCAAGCTTATCTTGTCAGGGATTAGAATACTGAACATCAGCTATTTTCTGTCCATCCATCCATCCCTCTATCTATCTTCCCTCCCTCCGTCCCCTGAATTACACTTGGGACAGTATCCTCTGAGCACTAAGCTGCTTACAAATTAAATTGTCACAGTTTCACGAATGAAAACTTCCTAATTCCAACAACAATAATTGATATGAATATTTGGTAAAATGTCTGATTTACACAATTTCTGATCAGAATTGAAATCTACATGGCTAACGTTTCTCACCACATGTGGCTCAGACCACATCTAGCACTTTATTAAGGTGGTGGCACATTCATGGATGTAGTTTAGAACAGATTTTCAGTGAGCTATAAGTCTTCACTGCCATGGGCATCTATTTCAGATCACATTCTTTTCCAATTTACTTTGCCACAAAGAATAATTCTAGATGTGGTTTAGGAAAACAGACCCTGTTGTCTCAAGCTACTATACTATCAGCTACTAAAACTGAGCTGGGCTGTAGATGTGGAATTAGTGATTTTATGTATATTTTGTATGTATATTTTATTTTATGTATATTGTTGGTGACATTTTTTTTTGTAAATTTGCCAAGGAGTCTGGATGTAGAGACAAAAATATGCCTGTTATCAGAATTACAGCTGAGGGTTATGGTTGTCACTTCCAATTTTAACACCGCTAACCGACGCTAATGACATTATCGAGAACCAAGTAACGTGTGCCACTCACAGAGAAAGTTGCTTCAGGTTTTGGCTTCATAAATATCCATGTAATCTTTATCTTGAACCAGCTTGGATGATCAGTCTTGCATACGACTGTAATGTTATTTTCTTCTCCTCTTTCAGGCGACAATTGGAATAGACTTCTTGTCAAAAACCATGTATCTGGAGGACAGAACGGTAAGGCTCTTACACTGTGTGTGTGTCAAAGCCTCCGTTTCCCATGATGGAGTGCTGTGTGAGTCTATCAAATACTGCTCTCTGTAGTTATCATTTCAGTTTCAAAAGAAAAAGCAAACATTTGCTGACCTCTTTTTTGCTCTGATTGATGTTGAGAGGGATGCAGTTTGCTTGGTTTGCTTGAATTTGCAATGACAGCTTTATGTATAATGTATAATAAAAGCAGTACAAAAACAGTCTAAATAAAAATGAAACCCGGGGCTACATTTTGTATCTTCCTGTATTTAATATTGTGTGTGTGTGAGGGGGTATATATGTAATTTGAGTCTGTATGTGTGTTTGGAGTTGAATCATCTCTGACTGCATTCTCGCTGCTGTGTGAACTGCAGGTGCGGTTGCAGTTGTGGGACACAGCGGGACAGGAGCGCTTTAGGAGCCTCATCCCCAGCTATATACGAGACTCCACTGTCGCTGTGGTGGTGTATGACATCACAAGTAAGCGTTTTATACACACAAATGCATCAAAGGTGGATAATTACTCACATACAAGCATATTATCTGACAGTGTTTTGCCAGCTAAGAATATTATACAAAGCTATCTCAGAAAACACTATAAAATCCAAATAAACTTTTATCCAAACATCCAAATAAACATGAATAAAAATCACTTTTCTAATTTGAGGCAAGTTAATAAAATGGGTAAAAAAAAATACATGTGTTTGAAAACGTGTGGTTATTCAGATTTGTTAGATTCTATTATTAACACTTCTGACTTAAAAGAGAATTTCACTGATTTTTCATACTTTTTGCATAATTAAGTGGTCAAGATCTTAACAAAGGCACTGAGAGTGATCTAATGAGAAAAGCTCTATTTTAAAGTAACATAAAGAGTTCCTGTGTCAAATGGTTGTAAACATTGAGGCCTGAGACATTATTTAGTCTTAAAATACGTTTCTTCTGTGCCAGATACATACAGTCAGAAAACTGTAAGGCAAAACGTTTCCCAAAGTAAATTTTCATTTTCACATTTACTATTATTCTACCTTGATGGACTAATAAGAACTCAGAAGTCGCAGGTTGTTTTGACTAGTAAATAAAATGGCTACATTTGCATTTTGGAAATCATGACCCATGGTTCCTCTGACCACCACTGAAAAGAAACCCGAGTCAATACGTTTCTCTACAGTGAACCATTTCACCAAACCAGTCTGAATGAAGTTTTAACTCCTAACATATGTAAGGTTTGATTAGATGAACCATGTATAACTCATATACTGGGAAATCTTTTTGAGAAGGCTAGAAATGTCAAAATGTATTGCATTAATCTTTATACATATTGTTTCTAATGTTTTTGAGCTAAAGACACAGTCTTTTTGCAAAATATTAATGAAAGGAAAGGAACTCCTAACAATCCCATTATATTTTTATTTACCAAAGTGCCCAATATGTGAAGCATGGCACACCCACCCACATACAAACCCACACAGTCCCAGGGTGGCAAACATACTATAAAGTAGAACATTATTGTCACTCTGTCCTTGTTTAAGCACAAATCGCATGACCGTGTATGATCATCCTCAGACACCCCGTGTGCTTCTTCCATTTATTGAGCCCAACAAAAAGATGACAGCTTTATTGTCTTTAAATCCCACCATGACCATCAGAGGCCAGCTTTCATTGCACAGGCGAACACAGTGGGGTTGATACAGCTGCCTTGGGGAGAGGAATAGTAAAGTATGATTTTATAGGCAAAACACCCTGGAATATAGTCGCTTTGACCTTGAGGCAGTACCAAGGCTGTTAATGTCTGTCTCTGATGAGATCTAGGCTTTGATCTCAGATAGCACTGAGTCACACTCAGTGTCTGAAGTCATAGTTACTGCATCAAAAGGGCTTTTAAGTTTGGGGTGTGAACATGTTGAAGGTGAAGATTCAACTGCATCAATTTTAAAAATGGCTTGGAGTATTATTATTATTGTTTATTGTGTGAATAGCTCTTCTAGTCATGTTTGTGTTTAAATGGCCTGATGCTCTGTGCCTCCTGTCTGAATTTTGGGTAAAAAAACTGGCACATGAACCTAAACTTGCAGTTAATGGGGCGTGTATAAATAAATGTGTAAATAAATGTGTGTAAATATTATTTGTACGTATGTGTTTATACAATTTCTGTATATATATAATAGGCAGTGTATGAGCCTACAAATGAACAGTACAGTATGATATAAAATCTTGTGTACAGAAAATACAAAGAAATACAGGATATACTGTATACCACAAAGTGTACATAAAATGCAATAATATACTCCAATCCAGTGGAATTGGATGTACTTGTGTGAGTGGCAGCTGCAATTTGTGTGCACAGTCTGTGTTATTAAACTCTATTTTCTTGGTGGGAATAAAATAACACCACTGCAGAATGTTTTATTTGAAAAAAATGTAATTAATAAACACTGTCACTGAGCTTTTATTTTTTGTTTTGTCTCAGGCTTGTTATTTGCATACCCTTCTGTGCCCTGCATGTGTGCGGACCAGGCTAATGCAGTTTGCATGATAAGCTTTAGTCAATTGACAGGAAATTCAGGTGTATTGTGATCATATATTGGGATCACATCTCAGCACATTTTGTTCTGCACCTTGGGTCATATGTACATCTGACCTTCAGTGAGTTTTAAAAGTACTAAATTTTAGTACAAAAATAAACAGACTGAATTTAGTTGTGGTAATATTTGAGCTTTGAATTGTAGTCTAATTGCATCATGGGGAGGTCAGAGATCTAAAACTAAATTCTTCTTTAGTTAGTTGTTTGTTTGGATGGAAACCCACTGAGACCCTCTTTTGATATTTTGTTGAGTTTCTGTAGCAAAACATAGATTAGAGTTTCTTGGTAATCTGATGAGAATCTTACCACCAGTGAAGTTTATTTGATTTCAGTCTCCCTGCAATACCCCTTCCAGCTACTGTGAGAAGCAAGACTCATTACTATCATCATTCATAGCTGCAAATGAAAGAACTTATGAAGGAGAACTGCTCTAGATAACATTTAAGCATTTACTTGAGACAAGAAGATACAGATTAATCTTTCTCTCCCTCTCTCTCTTTCTCTCTCTCTCTCTCAGATGTGAATTCATTCCAGCAAACCTCCAAATGGATTGATGATGTCAGAACGGAGCGAGGGAGTGATGTCATCATCATGCTTGTGGGCAATAAAACAGATCTGGCTGATAAGAGGTTGGTCCCTCCTCTAGTTTAACACACTGCAGGCTCATGTGGTACTTACTGTCAGCAGGCAGATTAAGAGAGCACTTGGATGCAGCTCCATGGTGTGTGGATCTAGGGCAGCATTCATATGCAAAAACATACAGCCAGAGGAGAAGAACATACTGCAGCAGAAGAGATATTTCAACAACGATGTAGTCTCGCATTACATCACTTTAGGCCTTTGGTAAAGCTGTATTTAACCATATAATATACTGTAACAAGTATTAAGCTTATTAGGATCATATCCTGCATTTTTCTTGTAGAGTATACTTTCCATGAGAGCCATTTTTGATAGTCCTACATGTACTCTTATGATGGGAGAAGCCATATTGCTGTAGGCTGATTAGGGAGACATATCTGAATGCATTGGTTTAATAACACTACAAGACAAACTATTCAAAATGGACTGTATAATGGGATGTATAGACTAGGGAGTTAATTAGGCTTAAATCGATTGACCATAGCATTATGAATTGCCAATGGCAGTTATAAATGCATAAAGATTCATAGAATAGAATAAAACAATGTTCCACCAAGAAAAAATATACAAAACGATCTTCATAACTTTCACTTTTTATTGGTGTGAAACTAAAAATAAGGTTGTCCTCCTCATTTCAGCTCATCAATAGTGTTACAGTTGTATACGGCTCTGGTCAAAAACATGAAACAGTGCCACCCCCAACCGCGGTGAAACAGAGAATTTCAGTGAAACATGTTTCACTAGCATCCCCATTGATTTCAATTTAAATCTTCTCAGACCTCGGCGACTTGTGAATTTTCGAGGTTTCAATGGAAACCTCCTGTGATAGGGTAATTCTCCACTTCAAAACACTGTGGCCGAACACTGCCTTTGAAATCATTTTTCACTTCATTCTATTTGATGTACTGAACACTGACTTTGAGTGTGAGACAGAAGCTTCATACAAAACAAAACACGTAATCTATTATTCACTAGTATTTATTAATAATATTTCTTTTTATTTTATATATTATTATTTATCTACGAGGGCACAGAAGGAAGGGCATTAGCTTGTTAGATTGACCGCTTGCCAGCAATCCCCACCACCACCCAACAAGCTGGGCACTGGAAGCTAGTTAGCTACTTTTTCCCTTTTACTCACATAGCCAGTTGCTAACTCCTGTGCAAGATGGATCCAGTCAATAATTTTTTGGGAGGGTAGAATTCATTTATATGTATCACGATTCCGGGGGCTAAGCCCCCGGGGCCGAGAGCTATCTTGGAAATCATGAGCTGGAAACCAGAACTCCATGCTGACGTGGTGTTTATTCAAACGTGAAAACAAAAGAGCACGGGGGCTCACAATAAAGACTGTGGATTCCAGACGTGAGGGAGACAGGGCAAAACATAAGCTCTATAAAGACGAAGAACCGACAGGGGACAGAACTAAACGGGGGGTTTAAATACACAGACATACATACGACACAGGTGGGGGCTGATTAACACAACAGGAGACATATGGGGAACCAGACACGTGATACAGGGGGAACACAAACAGGAAACATGTGGGGAACATGTGACACCAAGAGACCGGACCAGGAACCAATCATACAGACACAGGGGGAACCTAAGAAACGTGACACAGACAGAACCAAAGTGCACAAAGCAACTGAATACACATGACACAACGGGGAGAACTCAAAGGAAACACAACAGGGGGACACCGAACCCAAAAGCAGTGGCGCTAGCCCGCCACTGGCCAGACCGTGACAATATGGTGAGAGGTTAGACATGTTTTCTTTAGAAATATTGTTAATTATGTTCTGTTGAAATAAACAGTACTTTTACTTGTTTGTAAGATATGTACAATAAAATACTTTTTATATCTGTAATGATTTAACACTAAGTATAAGGAGTTTGAGGGAGCAAAAGCAGAACATAGAGGTAGTACTTAGCGTGTCGAGGATGAAGGGTGGTTTGTTTCACCAAAAATATTGACCAGGAGCCGCCACTGGTCTACAATGAGGGGTACTTTTTGAAACAAAGTATGTTAGACAAGTAATCTGGCCATTAGAATAGGGAGAACTGTGAGAGATAAAAAGGCGAGGTCTTGAGAGACTTCGTCTCTATTATGAAACATCTGTACGCCACTCCTAAGCATGTGCAGATGCCTCTAGCTCTGAGCTCTTTCTCTTTTCACTGCTTAATGAACTGTGACCCTGAATTCATTACCAGCATTCCAAAAATTAGGAAAGGTTAAAGGAAAATGAGCTAGCTCACTTTCTGCTCATGCTTCCATGAGAGATTTACAGTAGTGATGAAGTGTGTGTGTGTGCATGTTTGACCACATGTTTTTCATAGAAAATCTGTGTAAGCATAATGAATTGAGGAAATTTAGACAGTCATCATAGAGCAATAGGTAAAAGCAGTATAAAGCCAATAATGCTATGCTAATGTGAAACATTATTATGCAAATATGCTAGGACTGTCATGATCACTCACCTTGATGACTCAATAAAAAAAGACAGTGATTAGTTGTTAACTTGCATGATGATCATGCATTTTTAATTCTCCTACCTGTCCCCTTTACAATAAGAACCAGAACCTGATATATACACCGATTTACAGTATGGACGGTATGGACATATGAAGTGTTTTCATGTAGCTTTTTAAACACATTTGTATATTTCAGCACACTATATCCAACAATATTCAGGCAAAACTTCTAATAAGTGAATTTAGCTATTTTAAGATGCACCTATTTCTACTCACACTGCAAGCATAATCTACTATGGGAAGTACCAAGTGTCAGCGAGATGCAAATAAGGCCTAACCACACTGAACTGTGAAGCAGTAGAACTGCATTCTATGGAGTGAATGGAGTGGTGTTTCTAATCATCCAATATCACTGCCTGACTTCATTAATCCTGTAATTGCTGAACACAGTCAAATTCACACAGCAGTGTTCCAACATGTAGCGCAAAGTCTTCCCTGATGATTAGAGGCTCTTGCTGAAGCAAAGGGAGGTGAACCCTCTATCTATACTTTACTTTATTAATACCCTTGATTTTTGAAAGAACCCTCGAAATAATCCATAAATTGCTCAATAACTAATTCAGTCGATTGTGACAGCCCTGATAGCAACTCTTCCCTGTGGTTATTTTGACTGCTATTCCTGAGTGCTGTGAGTTAAATTGAGTTTATTCTACCCCTGCATGGAGAACTACATAGAGTAGGTAATATCTGTTTTCCTCCCATACTCCTCTTTCTCATGCAGTGACTGTAGCACTGTGTGCTTATACAGCCCACCAGGTCTTGGTCTTGCTTGACTTGGAAAAGCAGACAGTTTGCTTTATGGGATCGGTCAGGCTTGATGTTTTGGCTTTGAGCTCTGTGGTGATCTCAGCAGTTGCAGTCTGTTTGTGCAGTAAGGTCTGTTTCTGCTGATGAGAGCGCAGCTGTCATCTAATATTCCATCATCCTTAAAAACTATGCTATGCTATGATACCAGCAATGGAGCATCAGCAGATTTTTTCACTGTTTATGCGTAACTTCAGAGTACAGGTACAGTTACAATGGCTTGTATTTAACGTTAAGACAGGCATCGCATATTAATTGTGTTCAGTGCTACACAATGAGTTACAATCAGGTTTATTCCCCACCCAGTACAATACATTAGCAAGTATTAAGTGATTGTTCACAGTAGGCTATGCCATTTTACATTCATGTATTACATATTTTCTATAAACACAACACATAGCCCAATTACAAACATTGCAAGATTCCAGTGGGGAAATTAAACCTAATAATAACAATGCAAAAATGTGACAGTGTGACAATGCATCATGGAGTATAAGCATTCTGTTGAATATGATTGATTTTGTATTATTTATAGTGCCCAGCATCAGCTATCCAGTCCAGCACATTCTTCTTAACCCCTCCCGCTGTCTTCCAGCTTTAGCCTCATTAGTAAATTGTGCCACAATACATAATGAGAAATATTCAAAATATTATGAGAACTTTGAATTGCAGAACCCGTGTCATGATTTATGTATCATTATGTATCATAACGCCCCTAAAGATAACATGACTAACAATGCATCTTGCTTAGCACATCTAGGGCTTAAGTTGCAAAATAATGCAAAGATTGAGGTAGACAGCAATACGTAATTGTGCAAGAATAGCAAGTAGATCATTACGCTTCATAATCCACTTCAAGAACTGATTGTTTACTTGCTGCCAAATATTTTCCCTCACCCTTACATTTGCCACTTCAATGTGATAATCAATGCAATTCCCAATCTAGAAATGTTAACATTTATTAACATTTGTAGGTCCATTTTCATCACACATTTTTGCTCTATTGATTTTTTTTTAAACACCACTGTATAGTATCTTGGTGAAATATGTTAATTCATGTCTGAATGTTTGGAAATATCTGCTCAGCTAAAGTTTATCAGGCTCACCTGCCCATTAATCAAGTTTATATATACACAGTTTGTTCCCCCTTTGCTGCAGTATTAGCTTCTGCTCTTGTCTGGGAAGGCTGTCACCTAGATGTTGAACAGTTGCTGCAAGGAAAGATTCTGTTAAGCCACAAGAGCATTAGTGAGGTCAGGTCCTGCTGCTGGATTATTAGTTCTGTCTTATGAACTACCTCACTTTTGAGAATTCAGTTTTCCAATGCTGGGAGCCCTTATACTCCTCTAGCTGACACTTGGTATTAGCCATGGTGACCTTAGGCTCCAGAGCTTTCCAGCCTATTGGCAAAGTTTTTCTGTGTGCTATTCCAAGAACCAGAAATTGTGATGATAAACACAGTACAGCATATAAGGGATGCTGCTGGCAAGTCAACATTTCATAATCTGTGCCACAGTGCTGTCTAGCCAATTTCATTAATAAGAGAAGCTGTCTTTGGCCATTTTAAGTAAGCAGCATAGCTCCATTGACCTTCGTAATCCCTTTGTTATGAAAATACAGAGATATCATTGCTAAAAACAAGCCTGAACCACCAACCTGCCATAAATGACAGTTAGTAAATGTAACTACAGGTTATTATAGCAGGTAATAAGCTTATCTCCAGGTTTAATCAATCAGAGCAGGGTTGTTGTATAATGAATTGCTTCATCAGAACAGTGGCGAGGCAGAGCTAAAGACTAGGTTTCCTTGAATATGAATGCAGTGCTGGGTTGGTTTCCACGACAACTGTGATGGAATGTGACAGGTGTAGGTGGCTGCTGTAGAAGAGTAATAGGATGGTAATGAAGCTCGTTAGCGCACTGCTAATGTAGCGCTGGATCACTGGCCAAAGAAGAGGGCTCGCCATCGGCATTCATTTATCTGAGCCTTGATATTTCATTGAATAAAGGCTTTGTGTGTGTGTGTGTGTGTGTGTGTGTGTGTGTGGTTCTGTATGGGCTGGAGTAGATTAATATATTCATATATAAGGCACTGGTGTGTTTCAGAAATGATTTGTTACCCCCTCTTCTCCAGAACACTGAGTAAAACGTCAGTCTGCCACTTTTTCACCTCGCCCTTGTGACAGGTGCTTGCTTGTTTTCTGCCTATGTGCCTAAACCAATCACCATCACCACCCCCACCCGCTAAACCCTGAAGATTTCAATGATTCACTGTCTAACTCACACCTTAAAGGTTCCCATAGCAGTTAACTGGGCTTTTAATAGGACAGGCTTGCACTATAGGACTGCCACACTGGCAAAGCAAATCAAATAATAATTCCAGCATAATTATTGTCAAGTATCATATAACTGAAAGACAAAATTTTGTTAATGTAATGTTGATGTTTGGGCACACATCCTCTACAGAAAATGCTGCCCATTTTAATTCACAAATGATGTATAATTGCTTAATTTAATATATTTTAAAATCTAAAAAAAATAAAATATGGCATATGTAAACAGTAATTGTGCACCGCAGCTTTCAAGGGACCACCATCCGAAGTGGAGCCACCTCGAGGCAATGCCCCTTGCCAAAAAAATTCCTTGGGGGAACTTCCCGGGTCTCTGACGGGACTCTGCTGGCACCCCCAGCACCCCACCCCACAAAGACGCGCCTCCGGAGTCTTAGGAGGCCCAGGACCAATCCAAGGGGGCAGCGGGAGAGGCGGCGGGGCCTTGTGGACAGGGGTCTCTGTACTGTAACGGGGCCTCTGGAGTGCAGAGGGCTGGAGCCTCTGGAGAGTTGTGGGCTGGAGCCACTGGACAGCTGCAGGCTGGAGCCAATGGAACAGATGGCTGCTGCTGTTGTGGGGATGCTGGAGCTGCCTTGGAGCTGGTACTGGAGGCTGAAGCTGCCGTGGGGCCGGCGTGGGGTGCTGTGGCTGTCTTGGAGCTGGTACTGGAAGCCTCTTCAGGCTCTTCTTGTAGCAGCTGCTGGCTGGGCTGCAGAGCCTTGTAAATCCGCTGCCTGGGTGGCATGGCCTCGTGGGAACGCTGACTGGCCTGTGTAGCCTCATTGAACCTCTGGTTGGGCAGCGTAACCTCATAAAGTCCTTTAAATGAACTGACACAATGGAACTCTCTAGCAGTTGCTGACCATGGATGTCACAAACATCTCTTTCTCCATCTCCTTCTTCTTGTAGTTCTCTATATTTCCAACCAGTGTCTGATTGATCTTCTATGATGCAGGAAGAGTGCTGGGATCTGCACTTTCATGAAAAGGATCACTCAATAAATGTCCAGCTGTTGCGATCTTAGCCTTGCCCAGGCAGTTAGATAAGCCACAGTGTTCAGGTCCATAGACTGAGCTAGATGTCTGTGTTCAGTTGAGCTCAGCACAGACTGTTGCCATGGTGCTGATATCTTGTCAGGGGTGAACAAGTTGTTAGGACTTTCAATGCCAAGTCTTTTGTTAAGTGCTGTGAAAGCTCAGTTTTTATGAAGATACATGTGTCTGCAGTAAACAAACTGTCCAGCACTGCTGGGTATTCAGGCTGCAGGAAAGAGTACAAAACAAATGAAGAGGTAACTCCTCATTACTGCTGGAGTTATCATACACATAGAATCATTTGAAGCTTTGATATCCACATCAAGTTTAGATCTCTAAAATACCAAAACATAACATTTATAAGACTAAATAAATAATTTGAAAAAATTCTGTAATTAGTGTACTTAATTCGTGTAGTGTACTTTTTTCTGTTTCTTTTTTCAGTAAAAGCCTTTTTTGGATCACGTGTGTGAGTAAATTAAAACAAACATGTGCTTGTAGCATTCTGAACAGAAGATTAAAATTACATCATGCTCTCAATGAGTATTTAAAAATGTAAGTGTATTTAAAGACAAACTGTTCCATGGAAACCACAGTAAATCATCAGAGCTAAGCATCTGGGGTTATCATGTCAAAGTGGATGGGGAGTAAAGTGGGTGGGGAGGACACACACACAGTTTGTTGCACACGTGGCTATGTAGCCACAGATCAGTCAAAGTACCCATGCTGACCCCTGTTCACTGCTGAAAACACCTACAGGGGCATGTGAGAGTGGAAAAAGGTGGCCTGCACTGATCGTGTTTTCTTTTACATCAAGTGATGCCTGGGTTCATGTATGTATGCATTTATTGGTAGAGATGGCTCCAGGAGTCAGTGTGGTGCTCTGGACAATGTTCTGCTGGAAAGATATTTATGGAGATGTTACCGTGACTTATACCAGCTTAATTGTTGCAGACCAAGTACAGTCCTTCACGGCAGTGGCCTCTTTCAGCAGGGTTATGCCACACTGCAAAAAAGTTTGAGGAACATAACAACAAGATCAAGTTGTTGAGTTCACCTCCAATTTCCCTTGATTTAAAACGGAGATGTCGCACATACAGTGAGGAACGTAAGTATTTGAACACCCTGCGATTTTGCAAGTTCTCCTACTTAGAAATCATGGAGGGGTCTGAAATTCACATTGTAGGTGCATTCCCACTGTGAAAGACAGAATGTAAAATAAAAATCAGGAAATCACATTGTATGATTTGTAAAGAATTTATTTGTATTGCACTGTAAGTATTTGAACACCTAGCAATCAGCAAGAATTCTGGCTCTCAAAGACCTGTTACTCTTTTACTCCACCTCTACTCCACTTAGTAATCCTAATTAGTAGCACCTGTCTGAGTTCTTTAAAGACACTTGTCCAATTCACAGTCAGTCAGACACCAACTACTACCATGGGCAAGACCAAAGAGCTGTCCAAAGACACCAGAGACAAAATTGTGGACCTCCACAATTTTAAAGGTCACTGTTGGTAGAACACATGGTTTCAAATCACACATTGCACAGAAGGTTCTCCTGCTCAAGTCATCACATGTCCAGGCCCGTCTGAAGTTTGCCACTGACCATCTGGATGATCCAGAGGAGGCATGGG
>JBBPDB010000108.1:8788991-8810104 GCA_037974465.1 Brachypetersius altus
TTAATAATAATAATGATGATAATAATAATAATAAGAATAATAATAATAATAATAATAATAATAATAATAATAATAATAATAACCACGTTCTTTAGTCTGGCCGGCATGGATCAGGCACTGACATCCCCTAACTTGGCCAGGGAACAACCTAGAGCTACTCAGGTAAGTTCAGGCAAACCCACTTAAGACTTTTACCAGTTTTAGAAATGTGGGTTTTATGGCAATAGACACACACATTTTGATTGTATTTGACCTTTTTAGTGATGTGATGGTATGTTGTTTATTTTATTTAAATGTATTTATTTTATTTAAGATCCCAGAAAGTGGGAACTGGATGACTCCCTGCAGTGCTAGCGTTAGCCATGTAAGCCAGCGGATGCCATTTCAGATGCCATGCAGAACGCTCATACTTTTATTGTACTTTATCACTGACTTGCAAATTGTACAGGTCACAGTGCTATTTTTGTGTCTAGAGTGAAGTATTTCCACACATGTGATGTGTGTCTGTCTTATCTGCTGACATGTCTCTCATCTTGCTGTGGTCTTGTGTTTAGATTACCCTCGCACCAACGGCACCGCCCTTTTTCTGAAGTGGCAAAAGTTTATCATCAGGTCCATAGAAGCAAACAGTGGTGGTTCACTGTCTCTGATCATCTCTTCATACAGCTGCAGCATTTCTCACTATTCTTAAACAAACAGTTGCACCTCTGCAGTCAACTTCTTTGCATGTTTTTATATTAAATATCAGATATAAACAGATATTTGAAACCAAAAGCGTTGTTCAATTGGTGCACCACTTTAGCCATCGTCCCTTAGTATGGTTTGCATCCAAGAACTGTTTGTCCTGTAGTGCACACGAAGTCAAAAATGTCAACTGTCCAATCATTAAGTCTTGATTAGAAGTGTACAGCTTTCAATAGTTTTCACTAGTATTGCCACAGCAGAACTATGAACACAGAGTGAGTCACCTGGCTTACGTCCCAGATAATGTGTGTTTGGGTGCAAACTGGAAGATAATTTAGTGATAAGTTTCGAGTGAAGTCTGGTACTCTATAGAAAGCTTGGAAATATTATTTATGATGGTAGAGGCATGAAGTGACCAACAGAAGAAGCACGTTACACAAGAGTTCACATTACAGCATAGTGTACAAACATCACAGCAACATGTACATAGTGTACAGCAACCAACAGCTCATTTTTACATCAGTTGTTTTAAGTAGTATTAATTAAAGTATAAAACTGGTAAATGAAGAACAGTAACTGTAACAACTATAACTGTGTATATTATAATTGAAAATATGACAGTAGTTGGCAATGTCAAGCTCTTACCCAGCCTAATCCACAGCCTGGGAATTAGGCTGACCTTCCTTGCACAAGTACGAGCATGTTTATGGATAAGAAGTCATTAATGAGACTGGGAGGTTGTTGTGGTTGTTCTGCTTGTGATACAACATAATTCATCTCTCCAACTGTTATGATCATGAAGAAGTGGACAAATACAGATGATTTATTGTTATAGTCTTCCATAAGTGACATATATGCCATGTATGCCTTCTCTTTGTTTTTATGACAATCAACCTTATTATCTAAAGCATAGAAAAAGTATATGTTTATTTATAGGCTGTACATATATCTATGCTCCAACCTAGAATTACAGTCACTATGATTTAATTTCCAATGAAATGAGAAAAAATGTTATAATATTGTATGGGAAGCTGCCAGCATAAGGCTGATGTGGCTGTTCATTCTACAACAGATCACAGAGACGTGTACCACAGTGCTTCACATACAGTATAGGCTAGCATGGCCAGTACTGACTTTTTCAGTAATTTGTGCCTTTCTGTGGAATTGGATCAGACAGGCTAGCCTTTGCTCCTCACTCATAACAGTAAGCCTTGGGTGCTCATTTCCAGTTGCTGGTTTATGCGTTGTCCTCCCTCAGATCACTTTTGGTAGGTACTAACCACTACATACCAGGAATTCTCCAAAGTACTTGCTGTTTAGGAGGTTCCCTGACTCAGTCATCCAACCATCACAATCTTGTCCTAGTCAAAGTTATTTAGATCCTTATGTTTGCCAATTCTGTAAGGACTGTGCCTTAAATGCCCTTCCCTTTGACAGGTGCCAATGTAATGAGAGAATTCATGTTTTTCTCATTACATGTCAATGGTTTTTAATGTTGTGAACTGAAAAGGTTTTTTTTTCCTTTTACTTTTTGACAATTTGTATGAAACAGATTGTTGCAATGTGATTATGCTCATATAACTGACCATATACATGTAGTACTCTGTGTGTATTTGCTATGTTGAAATTATTTTAAAATGTAGTCATTTTATTTTCTTAAATTTAGTCGTTTCTGAAATCTGTTTGTAAAAAAAACCTTGTCTGGAGCAGAGCTTCCAGAATCCACAATAACACCCATCTTTTCCTCTTCTTCAGAGGATGGAAAGTAATCTTCATTATTCCTTGCAGCAATAACCTGCATCTTGGTTTTTAAAAAACTGAAGTGGGTTGTTTTGCATTCAACCTTTGATCAGTGCTTTTGAAGAGAACAAAACATCAGTGCAATAGGCCTGTACCTGCTTGGCTCAACACATTTTTTAATAAAGATATGTGCAGATCTTCCATTAGGCTGCGGAAGATGCCCTCTAAACTCGCATAAATCCTGGCGAACACCTCCATAATATACTTGAAAAACAAGCGGAACTCATGTTAAAATAGCCAGTGAGAACCTATGCTGAAGTTGGGTTACTGAAGAGGCAAAATTGCAGTAGAGGCTTTTGTCTGCTTTCTGTGCTGCTGCTGATTGTGTATTTTGTTTCAAACGAGTGAAGCATAAATTATATTTAAACTGCAGGAAGTGCCAGTGGGTGAGAATCTGGCTGTGCACTTTCAATTTCAGCGTCATTACACAGTATATGGCAGGTTTGATCCTTGCTCTTGGCCAGAACGCTCTTCCAAGTGAAGCCTCACAGATGGCTGTGTTCACAGGAGACCCTTAGCACAAACGGTTCAAAGGCAAAATCATTAATTCAGAAAAAAAAAAAAAACAGATTGGGGAAGGGTGAATAGTATGTTGTTCACCCTTATATACCTGATCAGGAAATCAAAGAATACATATACAACAAGGAGGAGGACAGTTTTCACTTAACTGAATCTTTAATTCACAATAATTTATAAATTACATAAATAGTAAAACTTATAATTTGCTAAAGGGGTTTGTCTGGATACACTGGGGTGCAATTAGAATCGGGGGAGTTCTTTCTCGGGAGGCCATCTGTTCGATCAGCTCCATGTTGCATCTGGGACACTTGCTCTTGCCCTCTTTTTTCTCTCTCTCTGTTGAAACAGCTGAAGCAGATCCCGCAGCAGCAGCTGTGAGGGATTATGGGTGGAATAGCTAATGAGGACATCCTAGCAGATAGGACGGCCGCACCCCGGCTTGTTGCTAATCAAGCAGAAAATGAGGCCTAAGAAGCGCACAGCCAGGGAGAAGTCGGCAGGGTCACTCTGCTTTAGACTACCCTGGAACACTGCTGCTCGCGATGGCTCCGTAATCCGGATATGATTGGCACATGGCAGGCCAGTTTTAAATGACAATGGCAAAACAAACAGAGAGAGTTCATTGTGCGGGGTGGCATAGTTGCCCTTTCAAAGCGTTTCTTCCCCAGAAATCCTTCGCCATGATTTCATCTGCCTGTGGTGGAAGAAAAGAAACATATTAGCATACAATCAAAGGAGTAGCAGGTGTGATAACGGTCAAAATCATATTGAAATAGTCAGCATTGTGCCATCAGTCAGATTTGTGCAAACTGTATGCGTGCCTAAATAATGACACACTGATTCAAGTTCTTAAATACTCTCAAATGGATTTGCTTATGTGGTTTCTGACACGGTATGACTCACTGCTATGTATAAAATGGACAGAGATTAATCACATAGCTGAAACTACAAGTAGTTAATAGTAATAGTACATGCAGTCGTCTTGAAGCCTGAATTTTGTAATATACCTTTTAGGCTACATATTCTTTTGCTTCCTGATCATTAATATTTTTATTTTATTTCTGTAAAGCACAATAATTGACCTGTGATAATGGGCTATATAAATAAACCTGACTTGACTTGATTCATGGGGAAATTGTTACATTTCTTTTCGGGCTGAGCCTGATATTTGGCTCATTAGCCAGTTTGAGAAAAATAAACAAAATAAAAATACAAACAAGCTGCCCTTACATATCTGCCCTAAAGCCCTTTTTTTAATGTTCTTCCCACCTTTTGAGAAGGAGATTTTCCTTGTCTTTAAATTAGAAACTGGCAGGCGCCAGTTGTTTCATTTTGACCAGAGTACCCCTTTAAAGGGTTGGTCAAATGAAGTGTGAGGTGCTTTGCTTAATGTTTACTCAGCTTTTCCCTTCCTTCGCACATCTGACTATTTATGATTTGAACTTGACTGAAGCACAAAAGCATATTGCTTTAACAGTGCTGTGCCTGTTGCAGCAGAAAAGTCAAAGTATGCATGCGGTGTCCTGTGCAGTCTAGCAAACAAGAAGAGATTCTGTTTGCATAAGAGCACCACTGCCATGTCTCTAATGCTCTGACTGGTCAAAGAGGAATGCATGTTTGAGTCAAAGTGTGGCTGCCGTAGATCTTCTTGTGCACTAAAGGGATAAACATGCACATGACTGAGATTGCCAATCGTATAACTAAATGCCGTAACAGCTGGAGCAGTTGGACAGGATTTTTAATGTTTAGATGACCACTTACACATTGCATCCAGGAACAATCCTCTCCTGGGGCTGCCTGAGGAGCTTCAGTCCTTTCAGGAAGTCGGGCAGTCGTAGTTTGGGTCGATGTTGCTTGGAGCTCGGGCTCACGCCACTGGCAGAATAACAGAGAGGGCACAGAGAAAATGTGTTCAGTCTTCAACTTAAGCTATCTATGACAATGTCATACTTACTGTATCATTTGATTTATATGTTTTATTAGTAATAGAAACACAAGTAGTGCTGGACGCACATTAAAGGAATACTTTAGCAAAAACTCAAACGAACACAATTTTCTACCTAACTCAATCATAATCTAGAGTACAGACACATTAAAGGTCCATTTGTATAGATAACAGTACATCAGAAACCGCATAAGCCTACTTCGAGAGGCCGACAAGTATGTGACTATATTTTGTGCAGTTTGCACAATGTTAACTGGAGCGGTATAATCATCCATTGCTTATTTAGCTACATTAGTCTCACATGTTATCTCCAAGGCAGCATATATGTCTTTAGTGACTGACTGTTTTTGGTGTCAATTTTGTGTCAATTTTCAACAAACTATTCCTTTAGGTGGCTGTGTTTTCCAGTTCAGTGCTGTCATACCCACCATCCAGTTTGAGCTGGAGACACAGCCTGTGCTTTGGTGATGCTACTCTCCTCTTCCTCCTGGTTTTGTTCTTGGGCCTCAGTTATATAGTCCCACAGATCGCTGTTGATCCACAGTGCCTCATTTACACTGAGGCCACCACGTACACAGGAAACCTGCCGGCAGTGTGGGCAGCGGAGAGTCAGCATATTGCTGCGCTCCTCAGCCATGGTCTCCAGACAGACTGAGCAGAACGTATGGTGGCAGAAGAGCATTCTTGGAACTCGCTCACTTCGGGAGTAGCTCTGGAAACACACTCCACAATCCAGATCTTCACCCAGCACCATGGCGCTTACAGGGAGTGGGACACTTCTGGTGCGAAATCCAACTGTTCCTTAAGGGCCGCGGGATGAGCAAGTGCAGTGCTATCGATCAGATGAAGGCCGAGGTGAGATTAGGCTTAATATCCTTCACTTAGAAGCTGAAAAAGAAAACTCCGTCACTGAATTGGTAATTTTTTAATATAATATAATATAATATAATATAATATAATATAATATAATATAATATAGATTTGAACCTTATTTTCTTTACTCATGTACTGTTTTGTATTTTTGCCCCTGTGCCCACATATTGCACTTTGTATCCCAAGACAAAAATGTTTAATCACCCCAGCGTTAAAAAACCCTGAGCCGTATCTTATTGTCTTATTCAGGCTGACATCTCTCACATACTTCCATTGTTTGCTCTGTATTAAGTGTCCGTAAAATCATAATTAAAATTCAGGAGCAGATGGTAAGGCTGTCATCTGTCCTGCCCCTACTGAGTGTTTACCATTATAATGCTATTTTCCTGCCCATGGCTGTTGGCCACCTGTTAGTCCAGAATTATTCATTTGATTTTGACCCTTTTGGAGGAATCCTTTGACCTGTTCTGGCCATTCATGCAAAAACACAAGCTAGTTCTACTGCTGAACACACTCTGGATTTTATTTAATAATAAAAACTGTATCTAAGTCATTTTTTGCGTATCATTACGGTTGAGTACAAAGCCCTTACCTTTTTTGTAACTAATTTAAAATTGCCAGCCGCCATTCACAATTAAAATTCGAACAGTTGAACAGACCAATAGACACAGATACAGTCTTGATACAATTCCTTAATTTGAAAGTTCCCCTTCTACTGTGAAGTCACTTTTTGGTTTTAAAATAAGTGTCTTCCTTTGTTCCAACATTGACATTGTGCAAATGCAAATTTTATAAAGATTATTACGTTTGTCATTTAAATGATAATAATACTAGTTTCCCTTAAATAAAGATAATCCTCTAAATCTAAATATAAAGAACATAATAATATACTGTTCCAGAATAAACTAAACCTTTCTGATATGTTTTAATGGTGAGACACTACACATGCTGCAGTTTAGTGTAAGAATAAACTGCAGCAAACTTTTTGGGCAATTCAAAAAGCTTTTTCTTCCACTTACACTTCTAACATGTCCTCCAAAATGAGAACTTTTTCTGAGTTGGTCAGAGAGAAAGGTACTATTAAGATGTCTGAGGTACAGAAGAATCAAAAAGAAAAGGAAGGTAATGGGCTACTTACAGCAGTGAGCGCCGCTTTTACCAGCTGTCTGTCAGATGATTGTTCTTCTCTCGCTGTTCCAGCAATGGTTTGCTGAAGCGAGACAGAATTAGTGTGCTCTGGTGTCAGCGTGACTGACTGTTGTGTGTTTTAAAGGCTCTGAGTTGCGGGGGCAGTGCAATGCCTCCGTCACTGCAAATTCGCACAGCAAACAGAGGGATGGCCTGGGGACAGGCTGGTTTAGTGGTAAAGGGGTGGGTCCTTTCCCCAGAAGCCAAACTTCCTTTGTTGAGTGTTTCAGGCAGGGGCAGGTGGCAGTGTGTGGTGGAGTGGGGGGTTGGGAGCACTAAGCCAACAGACTCCAGCACACAAATGAGGCATTAACAGATGAGTAAGTTATGAATGTTATTTTGTAAGAGCATCTGAAAAACGTATAAACTTGTCAACCTTCGTGCCGACGCTGTTGAAAATTCCCTGTAACTTCATTCAAATGTAAGGCGGAATTTCTGGAGTAGCCCTGTCACATTCTTGGTTTTCTTGGCAGAGATGGTTAGATACATGACCTTAAGCACCCAGATACCTGGTGATCTTTGCGTGTTACATAAAAATGCCCTTCTTCGGAATACAAATGATATCTCTGTGCCTTTTTTTTTTTTTTTACAAATTCTTGCTCTAAAGACAAAATTATGATCTTACAAAGACTAATAAGATAAAAAAAAATAAGTAAAAAAAAAAACATAAGGCTAATAAGCTGTAAAAGATTCACCTCAGTAAAGGTTTAGGTTAGGGCACCTCTCAATTGCACAGCTATAATTATTACTATATCAGAATCTTCAGTCGTTTTATTTGAATGACTACTTCATGCTCAGAGGGTCCTCGAGTTATGACACAGATCCGGAACATTGATGTAATCCGAATTTTGGTGTTCGTTGAAACACAGCCTACGTCACTTACCACTCCTAACACAGTTGGAAGATCATAAAAACACAACTAAGTCACAGAAAAATTAAAACTCCCTCACTCAGACGCCGTGTTACTGCGCATTCTTACGCCGCGCACAACCACAAGTCTGTATATATGAGGCCAACAGTGTAAGCCGAGTGGGAGTGGGAGAGAGCTGTTAACTCGAAATGTTGTGCGTTGAGACCGTTGTAACTCGAGGACGCCATTTAATTACAAAATAATATAAAATATTTTCAACTATTATTTATTTATTTACAGTATCAACAGATTATGTGTGGATGTTTAATCCATCCATCATTTCAAGCTGCGGGCAGCCAGTAACACAGCATCCAGGGAGCAGTGTGTGGGGACACATTGGGGACACTGGCAGTCCTGGGATTCAAAACAATTATCTTCCAATTGCAGGGGCTGTGGTGTCAACACTGAAAGAGCTGCGACTTTTTTACTTGAATTCTGAAGGCAGGCAGAATGTCTGGTCTGGCTGTTTGTGTGATTGTTTCTATTGGCTATCCAATGCAACAATCTTATAAACGTCTTACACTGAACGCTTCTCACAGCACACAGAGTTTACTTGAAACTAAAATTCCTTGAACTGAAAATAAATTGTAGTGGGTGGAATGTCAAGTCACCATTTGTCTCTTCCAGTGTAAATTAGGCTGAACCTCAGTATAAGAACCCAATATAAGAATCTTAAGACTGGGTTGTGCTGCCCTCTAACTGTGAGTTATATTACTGAATCATTTACACATTAAATGGATAAATGTACAGAAAATAAAAGCTATTATTTCATGAAGATGAGAATAGTTTTATAACAGCACACAGTAAACTAATTAACCGAGCGCTTTAATGGTGGACTTGTTCTGCTGTAGGTCCAAGCGGTACTACAGCCAGTAAACACCAGGTACAGAACGACAGACCACCGGGCTCCTGTGTGATGGCTAAAGGGGATTGAACACGCGTGTGGATTAGATGAGATCCCCACGAGCTGGACACATTGACTAATTCATTAAACGGAGGTACTAAACGCATATACTTGTAAAAAAACCAGAAAACATGGGCTCGTCCGGGATTTGAACCCGGGACCTCTCGCACCCAAAGCGAGAATCATACCCCTAGACCAACGAGCCCTGTAATATCCTACTTGCCAAGCAACGAATATATCAATAAACAAACCACGGTCAATATAACAATACACGCTGTGTGAACAAAAGTATTGGAACCTCATGCCAAGACATTTTGGACAACATGCTTCCAACTTTTTGAACACTGGTTGGGGAAGAACCGTCTCTTTCTCTACACGACTGTGCTTTGGTGCACAAAGTAAAGTCCATAAAGACATGGATGATTTCGGAGTGGAAGAACTTGACTGGCGCTCACAGAGCCCTGACCTCAACCCCATCTAGCACTATTGGGATGAACTGGAACGAGAATGCGAGCCAGGCCTTCTCGTCCAACATCATTGCATGATGTTCTAGTATTATATAATCAATGGATTCAGAAACACGCCTTGTGGAAAGTCTTCGAAGAAGAATGGAAGCTCTTACAGCTGCAAATGGACGGTGGGGCCAACTCCATATTAATGTCTATGTATTTGAATGCAGTATTGTTTAAGTCCTGTTGGTGTAAATGGCGTCCCAATACTTTTGTCCATATAGGGCATATGGATTTCCTCTTCAGAATCACACTAGTTAATATACACGGTACCAATTTGCCCCCAGTTTTGTAACTAGTATTTGTCCAAAGGCAAACATCTGACCCAAGAGTTGATTTTAATTCAGTTAAAAAAGATGGGCTCGTCCGGGATTTGAACCCGGGACCTCTCGCACCCGAAGCGAGAATCATACCCCTAGACCAACGAGCCACGTGGAATAAGCTCTGTTTCTAGAATATATGAAGCACGAGCTGTACACACCATAAACGCAGTTTTGACGTACAATAATTCCATTGTATAACTACATAATACAAACGATATTTCTAGAAAACATTTTACGTTATTATATGACCATACCTCATCTAGCATCGCTAGCGTTCCAGGAAATCACGTATGTAATACAACACCAATCGGTTATAAACTGCCAAACCTCATATTTTCATCACACGAAGTTACACCGATAAAGACTAAAACCATGGACCAGATTTGTTTAGATAATTTGTAATTAATTAAAATTAGGACAGGTAACTACCAGGACTAGCCCACGTCTAGCGTTAGCTACTACTTCTAAACATGCACTACATGGATTTATGAAAAAATACTTTGAAATGAAGGTTATATCTAGCATTAATGTGCCGAATTTTCGAACAAAGGCCTTCAACGTCTCCTGGACAGAGCTGACGGACACATGTTTTTGGCGGCTGGAAAACTGAAACTAAACGAGAAAGATGGCTGTGTTCCAATAAAAGTGACCTAATTCTGTTGCTGAGAAAGATGTATTGTCTTAGACCTTCTATTTTCTAGTTCTTAGTTCTTAGTTATTTGAGCATTTTTTACTTAGATGCCCTCTATCTTTATGTGTATCACTATGTGTATTATTATATTGCAATTATGTGCAATAGTCTACCATGCGCAATATTGTGCGGTGTTCTTTTGGGTGCTGAAACACTATTGTTATGTGCAATGGTCTTACCGTGTGTGGTAGCATGTGGTTTTCTAAATGAGTGCTTCAGCTTTTCATTCTGTGCAATATTCTGATATGTGCAATAGTCTGTGAATATTGCTACTTATGTTAGTATCATTTATATACTACTGATTGCTACTATATGCAATAACACACTCCTAACCACCATGTGAGTTACTTAACTATGTTATTAATTCACAGCATTTGTCTATATAGCATAGTGTATTTCATATTGGGTTTTTTTTGTAGATTTTTTATTGGACTTATTTTGACTTATATTTTATATTGTTCTTGTCTAAGTGTCTCTAAGCACTTATATTTACATTTATGGCATTTATCTGACAATCTTATCCAGAGCAACGTACATCAGTGCTCAAGAAGTCCTCGTCCTGAGAGAATGAGCAGTAACAAGAAATAAGTGCTGGTACATATGAGAGTGCAAGTCCATTCTTGGCCTTGAAAGCAAGTGTTAAAGATTTGAACTTAAGCCTGAACTTAAGCCTGTCTCAGGCTTCATTGAAGGTTCCTTAGAACACCACTTGTTACATAAGCAATTTTCTCTGGGATCAACAAAGGTTTCTGATTCTGATGCAGACCTGCTTGCTGATTACCTGGGATCACTGAGCTACTGGTTGGTTGCAATAGGCAACATCATGTTAGTGTTTTGTGTGTTGAAATTAATCCACATAATAGATACATGTTAGAACATTCAAATTTTATTCCTCAAAGATATTTAAATTACAATGGGTTTGATTTATATTCCACAGTCCCTTTAATCATTCCCAGTTAAAACATACCAGCAGTGGTCTTTTGGGCAACTGGTGGCCTGTTAGTTATGGAGTTGCCTGTACAGTCCTGGGTTCAGATCCCAGGACAACTAGTGGCACCACTGAGGTACCCTTGAGCAAGGTACTGCCGCACATACTGCTCCTTGGGTACCCTGTTGGTGGCTGCCCACTGCTTCACTTGGTGAATGGGTTTAATACAAAGAAAGAATTTCGCTCTGTGGGGCCACTTTACCTTGCTTCCAATTGCGCACTACTTAGGGCACTGACTGGTGTATTGGAGCGCGCCCCGTGGCCCAGCCTACTTTGCGGTTCTGAAGCGTTGCTCTGAGCTTCAGCTCAAACAGTCAACAACTCCTACCGCCAGAAACAAAGTTTACATTATATGAAACTATGGCTTTAACCGTAAGTCTTCGTTCTTTGTTCATCAGGCATTGCTATTACTTTTAAGATTTTGAAATCACAGCTCTCTTGAAAACGTTTGTTAATAAACGAAGTTAGTTGTTGGCTAGCTTGCTAGTCCAACAGATTTATCAGATTGAAGAAATTATGTTATGACTGCACAATTTAGCAGAGACCAGTAGTATATCAATAGTGTTGATACACATAGTGGTAATCACATGCTAAGACCATTGCACATAATAATGTTTTAGCACCTGATCAGAAGATACATGGAAGAGTTTGTTAAGACACTTGTGTGTTTACACTCAATTTAGCTATTTGGAGCTGTGAAACTAATCAAAATGAATTTTCGGTTCGTAGCCGTTTCTGACTAAAATGCCTTCCTTACATTTTAGTGTAAGTTTTGCGTTGCCAGCCCAGGTCTTGTAAGGGAGACTGAGTTTTTCCTGTATGCTGATCATCACTTTTATTTTACAAACATAGCTGACGTTACCCTGGTCCTAATGTCACGAGGATGCCATCAGTAAATCACTGATAACTATGGATGCGTTTTTGGGAAGTCTCCGGGATCACGACACTAGGTAACCTTAATAGACGACCAAAATATTGAGCTTGATCATATTTCAAGGATAGCCCTTGAGCTGACGGACAATCATAGATCATAATAGTAATCTAATTTTTTCTACTGTGATCCCCAGCTCTGTCCTGACATCCTGTGAGCCTGAACTGCAGGAGCTAATGAAGCAGATTGATATCATGGTGAATCATAAGCGCAGTGAGTGGGAGGCAGAGGTGAAAGCCATGGAGCTTCGTCTCCGAAACGGTCAGGAAGAGCTCCAGTCGGCCAAAGATCTGCTGGACAAGAGAAATTCAGAGGTACTGTATACTTTACTGAACCCAGTATACCCACTTATGCTTAAGACCCTCTACTGCTGTTGACCTAATGAACCTTTAAATAAGTCTTTTCTGCAGCTGTGTCTGGTAAAAGAAATAATTTTAGCACCATTTTTGCATGGCCTTGTGAAACTCAAAGGTACTATGATTAAATTCCACTTGTATCATTATACGACCTGTGAAATAGTGCATTACTTTTTGATTACGTACTTATCAATAGTGTACAGTTTTGCTTACACACCTATCAATACACAAATAACACTGCAAACAAATATCTGCACTTTCACTGCAGTTTCCTGGTTACAATATTTTTATAGAGACAGAAGGGTCCAGCAAAAAAAAAAAAAATCCAATCTGTCCACTCATTTTGGGTTATGAAATAATATTCTATAATGTAATTTCTGTAGAAGCCCATAGGAGATAGAAAAACAAAGGCAGAAGTTAAAGATACAGTTGAAATATCAAGTAGGCTGTTCTTTCAGAAAAAGCTTGTCTTTCTGTTGATTTCTAACAGCATTGCACACCTTTATATGCTGCTGCTGCTGCAGGTTCTTTTCGTTCAGGTGGTATTATTCTCCTAGTCCTCTCATTTTCTTGGTCTCTCATTCTCTTGGAAAAGAAGTTTTGCATTTTGGTATTTTAATGCATTTTTGACCTTTGATGAACTTCATCAGACCAATTTACAAATAAATGTTTTGTCTTCTGCTAACACCATCTTCCTGTAATTT
Source organism: Brachypetersius altus (assembly GCA_037974465.1). NCBI lineage: Eukaryota > Metazoa > Chordata > Actinopteri > Characiformes > Alestidae > Brachypetersius > Brachypetersius altus. The sequence goes on from JBBPDB010000108.1 coordinate 8,802,317, forward strand.
GTGTGAAAGGGTAAACCATCCAGAAAGTGTTTTGATACTGCAAACAAACAGAACCATAGTTCAGTTTGATATGGACTAATTCTACTTTATTTGGTCAGGCCCAATATTAGCCATTTATTTTGGATATGTGTCACCTTTTACACTATTTTGATTCAGACCAGACTGAACTATGGTTCTGTTTGTTTGCAGTATAAAAACACTTTTTGGATGGTTTACCCTTTCAGACAGATTACAGGAAGATGGTCTGGACTAAACAAGGTAGGTGTGAAAGCGTCCTTAGTTCATCAGTGCAAGGTTTCACCCTCATTCTCTGAATTCACTCTAGCAGATGCTCACGGTGAAGGAGACTGTTGTCTCTCTGCTGGAGCTCCAGGACTCTGGCTTCCGAATGTTGAGTCTTGTAGTGGAGAAGGGATTAATGCAGGTGACTCTGCCTGGTGGCTGGCTGTTTACCTGCATGCCAAGCCGGCTTTCAGCTGCTATAATGAAAGGTTTATTTTTTGATGTCTCGCTTCACCTGTGTGTACCTAATAACAGCATGATGGAAACATCAGGTCTTTATTTATCAGAAACATGTTAACAGTAACTGTCAAAATCAGAGTAGCATTCAGAGTGTGGCTCTGAATGCGAAACGTTTCATTTTTCAAACTAACTGTTCAAACAAGACCAGTTATTTCTGATATTATATATTATATATTGATCAAAGAATATATTATTACATAGACTACTGAACATTAGCATAATATCAAGTTCTTAACATCTGTTCTTAACTAAATTGCTTTGTAAAAGTATATAAAATATTTAGGAATGTTATTGATTATTAAGAAAAAACAGATTTCCTTACCTCATTAGCAGGTGTTTTTAATACATTAATTAATTAATCTACTGCTTATCATTGCTATACTCCCTGTAATAAAACGTGATAAGAGGAGGCTTCTGTAAATACGCCATGAATGAATAATTGCTTGGGAAAGTCTCAGTTTACCATTGTATCTATTGACACAGTAATAATAACTTGATGAATGACCCTTTGTGATTGTCTTAATGCACAAATGGCAATGACTAATAAAGATAAACCATTCTTTAAACTACAGGCGAAGTAGTATTGATTGACAATACAATTAAAACCCTCTTGTCATATTTATTATAGATTATAATTATAGATTGTTTTAGTACTGGATTAATTTGAAATGTCTAAAATTAAAAGAGAATTTTATTGTGACCCCAAACTTAAAAAGAGGATTATACTGAACATATTAATCCGATCTCATTGTTGTCCTAAAATATTAAGTCAGGTATTGGTATGAATCCAGCTTGGATTTTTTTTTTTCGGAAATCCTGCAAAATCCTACTGAATGTGAACTTGTTAATATCCATAAATGCAGGTTTTCTATATTTGTTTTTTGCATCATCCAGTGAGATCACAGAGATTATCTACCATTTATTGGAATGTTGTCATTAGTACAAAGAAAATATACACTTTTGGATGTTCTGCTTAAGCTTTTCTATGATATGACACAACATGAATGAAGCAAAGATAAGTCTTCAGGAAAGTCGCAGAGTGACTAAACAGGTTAACATGATCATATGCTTGCGTTTGAAGACAATCGTATCAGAGAAAAAAATGGTTTGTGACTCCTAAGATTTAGTTCAGGAGGAGTTTAGAAGTCAATAAAGCCGCAGTAGAAACATGGTTGTTGGAGTGAAAACTCCTGCATGCATGTAATGTTTGCATTAATCTTTTGCAGTCGTGTACAATTGACAGTATTTTGTGGGAAAATGTACCATACCATGTTTTTGAAAGGTTATTTTTATGCAAACAGGTGAGAGTGCTTGTGAAACAGCTTGATGAGATGCAAGCAGGGAAACAAGAACTGGTTTTGAAGTATGAAGGGCAGTTGCAACACATGAAAGAGGAGGTAGGCCTGACGAAAGATGACATCTTTTTGCTTTTTTATTTTTATTTTTCAGCATAGAATGTGACTAGCTTACTGAGATTGAATGACTGGTTAAACACGCATTGTCCTTTGATAGTTGTCTAAGTTGAAGCGTAGCTATGAGAAGCTTCAGCGCAAGCAGCTAAAGGAAGCGCGAGAAGGAGCGCGAAGCCGAGAGGAAGACAAGAGTGAAGTTTCACACCTGAACAGCAAGCTGGAGGTATGTCACGAGTCAGGTTCAGAACAGGCACAGTTTTTCAGTGATGTGATCACTTAATTCATTCATTTTGTCGCACACAGTACCAAATGCTTCTGTATTATACATCTTACAACTATATATTGCCATGTGTGGATGCTGAGGTTGCAAGAATTTTAAATGAATCCCTTAAGAGTTTTTTGGAAAGTGCAGACATGTACAACACACACTGGATTCACAAGGATTAAATCTTTTAGTTGCAACAAAGGATTTCTGACAATTGGATTCAAGTGAGGCCATGTTTGAGATCATTGTAGATCCAAAGGGCGAAAACTCACTACCAAGTGATATGTCTGGTCAAGAATATGGTCAAAACGTGCAACAGACAGTGTGGTTAAAATATATAATGTACAGTGTTAAGAAATATGATTATCACACATTAAATGTCAGGATATTTGGTAAAATTATATAATATATATAAAGAAATTTAGATCAATTATTCCTATATGATATGGTGTTATAATACTTGCTTTGTGATTTTTCCAGGAGTTTCGGCAACGCTCGGCTGAATGGGAACAGCAGAGATTGCAGTATCAGAGGCAGGTGACTTCATTAGAGGCCCAGAGGAAAAACCTGGCAGAGCAGTTCACTTTAATACAGGTGACTTCAGATTTGAGAAATCAAATTAAATGTTAATCTCTTCAGATTTAGATACAATTGAGATAGACCTTTGTTTTGTTCAAGTAAAGAATTGTAAGAACATTTGAAAAAAATTAACTTTTATATGATTGCACCTTATGAAATCAACTTTGGTCATCTTTCATGTGTTCACGTGTGGTTCAAGAACATGAAGATTGGAATTTATTTATAAGGCTTGTAATGTCAAGTGCAAGTCCTTCAGTGGTAACTTACGCTCTCATGTGTCCGTGGATCCGTTGCCAGTCACAGGTTGCAGGCCGGCTGCAGGACCAGGGAGAAGTGCAGCGTTTGCGGTCACAGTTGCAGCGGGCGCAAGGCTCTATGCATGCACAGGAGCTCGAGCTAGAAAGACTGCGACTGTTGCAGGAGGAGCTGGGAGACTCGCGTAGGGAACAGCAGGTCAGCTGCAGTGTCGCAGCTAATGCTCCAGCACAGGTAGAGATGGACAGGGACAAAGATGTGATATGGGTTGTTGCTGTATAACACAACAACTTTTGTTGTTATACATCACAGCCCTCAAATTGCCACTGATATTCATATGTTATTATCTTATTGTTTGAAAACTTTGTTAAATTCATCTTGATATCTTGCATGAAAAAGAATGATACTAACCTGTACACATCTGATCTCAGACCAAATAATGATTGTTTACCAAAGAAACCTCATGGTAGAGATAGCCAGTGGTATCAGTGCATTCCAAGTTAAGATGTAGCACTTCTTTAATTGTCATAGAATAGCTGATCGCATAGTAGATTACTTGGTTACATGGTTGCCTGCTTGCTTTTCTACTTTGTAATACATTGTCTGGGCTGTTTGCAACCGACTGTCATAAATAAACAGAGACTTAATAGAGAACATCATCTTTTTGCCTCTGACTAGATTCTGAGGGAGGAGAAGGAAGAGCTGAGAACCACACTGGATTCTCAGGATCAATTTGTGAGAAGCTCAGGGCTCCAGCAGCAGCAGCTGTGCAGTGAAGTAGCACGCCTCAGCCAGGCCCTGCAGGCGAAAGAACATGTCATCAGGTTTATAGTTTCTTCATGATGCCAATTAGTTTTCCTTTAACTTGTACTTTTTGTTGTGATGTGTTTACCCACTCTAGTTTAGATGAAGATCGTAATAAAGAAGCAGCTGTTTTTTGTCACAGGTCTCTAGAGGAGTGCCTGGCCTCCCAAAAGTCATCTTCAGGCCTGGTCTCTCTCAGGCAGGAGCTGGAGAACGTCAGCACTAAACTTCACTGTTCTCAAACCTGTGAGAAACACCTGAATGCTGAGGTCAAACGACTCAGAGACAAGTAAGTGTTTAAATCGCTGTTATCCTAAATATTATGACGAAGCATGAGCAATATAATGAAAACCAGTTGGGGTTGGTCGTCTTGATATTCTTTATCTGTTTTGCCAGGCTTGAAAGCATGCGGAGGCTGAAAGCAGAAGCAAATAGGAGAGAGCAGGAGTGGAGAAAGCTAGAAGAGGAGCACACTCACTCTGTGAAACGGGTAACAAAACATTGTGGAATTATGTTTGGGGCATTCGAATTAGTGCTTGTTTGTTTTGTCATAATGGATTGTTAGAAGTTATGTGCGTGCTTGTGTGTCTAGCTTCGTGATGAGCTCCAACGGGCAGAGCAGACTCATTCTAGTGAGGTAGAGGGGATGCGGAAGGAGGTGTCGCAACTAACGAATGAGCTACACCAGCGCGACATTACCATTGCCACTCTTAGTGGCTCCACCTCCAGTGTAGAGCGCCAGTTGCGGGCTGAAGTGGAGCGAGCGGAGCGCAGAGCAGCTGAACTCAAGGTAGAAAATCCCTATCCAGAAAACTCACTGTCAGACTTCAGTTTAGGGATGCAAATGTTTTGCTTTTTTTCCATATAGTCTAATATTGATCTCGTATGGTTTAAAATATAACATGCTACACACAGTTTACACTGTATTTTGGCCTTCTGATAATTTACACAGTTGATTTGATTTAGAAATTGCCATACATATTACCGCTTAACTATATACTGACCAAACATAACATTAAAGCCACCTGCTTAATATTGAAGAGGTTCCCTCCATGTCACCAAAATCGCTTTGGCCCAATAAGGCATACTCCCAAGAGACATCTGACAGATGTGCTGTGTCCTCTGACTCTTGGCAGATCTTTTGGGTACTGTAAGTTGCCAAAAGCATCTCCTACTAACAGGGCCTCCATGGATCAGACTGATTTGTCCAGCATGTACCACAGATGCTTGATTGAATTGAGATCTATGAAATTTAGAGACCAAGAATACACAGGTCAACAATTTTTTTTGTAATCATCAGAAACCACATCACACTTTTCTAAAGCATTTTTTGTGCTGATTTCAGACCAGTTTTTCCAGTCACATCAACTTTTTGAATTCTGAGTAATATTAGATTTGTAATAGACTTGCATGTGGTTTTTATTAAACTGCAGGCATCAATCAAGTAACAGCTTCTATATTTTCAGTGTTGTCATCTACTGCTGTTTCTTTAAAAACATGTAGCATATGATTATTATATGCTAATTATATCAACTGTCATGCAGTGTATAACTAGCTTCATCACAAAAACTGTACATGCTAGGGAACAACTAAACACAGATTTGAAATCAGCATGAAAAACACAACAAAACCCACATAAACTTATTTCTGATTTGATTTTGACTTGTTGACCTGTGATGTGATATTGCTATGAGATTGTATACTTGGTCTGCAACAATGTTTAGGTAGGTGGTACATGGCCAGGTAACATCCACATGAATGCCAAGACTGAACATGGCCCAGTGCATCACACTGCCTCCATTGACTTGCTTTCTTCCCATAGTACATCATGGTCCTTCCCTGAACCCACTTTTAATGGATACCAATCACTGCAGACTGGGAACAACCCGCAAGGCCTGTCATTTTGGATATGCCCTGCCCCAGTCATTGGGCTATTACAAATTTTGCCCTTGTCATAGTTGCCGTGACCCTTACACATTTTGCTGCTTCCAGCTTTTCTTCATCTGTCAGTTGTTTCATGCTATGCCCTTTTGCTTAAGTGGATTAGTAATACATAGTAAGATGAGAATAGCCATTATTCAAATACATGGTATTTTTCCTAGTTGTGCTTACATTTTTTGTTAGTGGAGCATCTGTGGAGGTTTGACCCTTTTGTCTTGTGCTGTCAAACAGAATAGTAGATTCCGTTCTTTGTTTTTGCAGGTTGCACAGGTTCAGCTTGAAACTTTGAAGATTGAGAATCAGCACCTGAACGACCTCCTGGAAAGGATTGAGTCTCGGTCCCCAAAGGTGCGTGATGTCAGCCATGTCTTATCAGGTGTGGTGGGAACTGCCGCAGAGGTGATGATATAAACAACATCTATCTCACTCTCTTTGTCTCACAGAGGGCTGAATTGGCAAGTTTGCGGGACAGCTATGTAACATCTCTGAGCGCTCTGGAGCAGGAGAACCAGCAGCTAAGACAAGAGCTGGCTGAGGTTCATGCCCACATGGAAGCTAGTAACCAGACTTGGAAGGACAAATACGAAAGAGCCTTGTTACAGAGTCAGGGCAACAACAGCCACACACATGACAGGTCTGCAGTACACACACCTCTAATTACCACATATGAATGGAATTGTACACTCTTGACAACAACTCCTGCACTGATGGGCTTTCCAATGTATATTTTTAAAATTCCGAATAATATGCTTATTATTTTTCAAACCACAAAAGGGCATTAACCAAATATCCATTCCTTTGTATACCTGAATACTGGTGATGTGTGACCCGTGACCCGCGGGTGTGGTTGGCTTTAGTGCAGACATTTTCAAAATATTGTCGGTGCGTGTGGGTCAAAAAGTTACACAACGCATTATCGATCAAAATGTTTTCTAAACAGGGTTTGAATTATCATGAGGGTCTCCTATTTCCACTCGCAATCACAATCATGGAGGCCCTCACAATTCATAGATGCATTGAACAGTCATGATTTCCCTCTCCTCTCTATGCTGGCAAGAGCGGTGCTTTGCGTTCCTGCAACCAGCACATTGAGCGAGCGCGTGTTCAGTTCAGCACCACGCATATTTTTTTGGGTCAGGGAAGTTTGTTTTCCTTTTTTTTGTTTGCCCCTACCATACGATAATGTCAGTGCTGGTTGCATGAAATGCTTCCACTTCTTTTCAGTGTAACACTAATGCAGCGTCATTGGAGAACATTAGCAATTCAGTTATGTCACTTTACAGATGCCTGTGGTCGGGGGAGAGGGAAGGTTATTCTACCCAACCTAGAGAGAGTGAAAGCAAATGCTCTTTCTTAGACTCCCATCTACGAATGACTGGTATCATACTTGCACTCTCCCGATGGCCATTGCTTCGACAGGAGCCCAACAAAATCAATTTAATCAGTTTAAAAATTGCCACCTTCAGATCAATTAATTATACATAAGTGCATGTTTTATACGACTGTATACTACAGAGAAGAGACAGCAGTTTTCAAGCTGTGCTTACTTACAGATGTGAGGCAGAGCTGCATGCCTTGGAGGCTCGCATGCAGGAGAGTACCTCCCGCTATGAGCACCAGATCAAGATGCTCATCAAACAGCTGGCGGTCCTGTCCACCTCATCTCACCGTCCCGATGGTCATTCGCAGGAGAGCATGCCAGCCACCTCTCCTACACCCTCCTCATCGTCCTCCTCCTCTGATAGAGCCTCCAAGATAGTGGCCCTGCTCGGCCTAACAGCAGATGATGAGAAAGCAGGGGCGTCTGGTTCTTTGGTCAGTCACGGATGGAAATCTAGATATACACGGATGGAAATATAGATATACAGTGGGGTGGGGTAGCTCAGTGGGTAGGATACTTGCCACCGGACCAAAAGGTCATGTGTTCGAATCATACCTTCTGCACCACCACTGGGTCCCTGAGCAAGACCCTTAACCCCAAGTTGCTCCAGGGAGACTGCCCCCTGTAGT
>JBBPDB010000108.1:8817869-8829401 GCA_037974465.1 Brachypetersius altus
TGCCCCCTGCTTCACTTGGTGAATGGGTTAAATGCAGAGGTTGAATTTCGTGCTGTTCACACTGTGTGTAGTGGTGTATTCACGTATGACAAATGGTCACTTTCACTTTAAAGTATGAGAAAGCTAATAGTATGAGAAAGCTAATGTGCAATTGTGTGCAAAAGTTTGGGCACCCCAGTCAAATTGTCAGTGAATGTAAGTGCACACCATCAACAGAGAACACATCTGTACACATCTTGATACACAGTGAAGCCTTAATTAAAACTTTTAATTAAAAAACAAAATCACTTTGATATATGTGCAAAAATGGTCACTTCTTTATGTTACATGCTTTTCAAGTTTTCTGGTAAACCCAAATAGCTATTGTGAAATTTGACATAGAAATATAATCTCCACATGAAAAGTTGAAAGTCAATTCTCAACTTTTCGTATGGAGATTAACTTCAAATAAGCAAGCAGGTGCCTAAAAATGAACGTCTGTTCTTTACCCTTTGTGTGTATATAATTTGTTTAATCTTTGTCTTTCATCAGAATGCATTGGTGCAATGGAAATGCTATGGCATATTTCTTCTCATGGATGACTGGATGGCATTCCTTGGTCAGATAAGAGGAGAGTGGTAGGCACTTTCCCACGACTGTTGCTGCTGCCTGTAGAGCACTTAGCCTTTGTCTTTCATTTCACAGCCTGCCCAGGCCTTCGGGGGGCAGCAGGCCTCACTTTGGCCATTTGTGCCCCATTTCTAGCCCTTTGTATGTGTTGGTGCGCGTGTGCATGTGCATGTGTGTGTTCATTGTTTATCCTTACTGAAGGAGCAAGGGTAGGTTTGAGAGGGGATTGGGGTTTGGTAAAGGGTTGACAAGCCTGACTCTGTTCTGGACTGCTCCAGACACCCCGAACAGGATGCTTAAAATGCTCCAGAAACAGGCGGGGAGCCTGACTTATCGGCATGATTCAGAGAGAATATGTGTGTATGGGAAGATGCCAACAATTTTTTTGTCTGGTCCCTTTTGACCCCGTTATGGCTCCATTCCCTTATCTCTCAGTCCAGTGGGAGGTCATTCAAGCATCAATAAGCAAGCTCCACTTGCGGTCACCTCTTATCTGAGTCTTGCACGTAGTTTAAATAGAAAACGCATTAGGCAAGTGACTGACCACTGATTCAATATCCACAGTTTTTCAATACACCTTCAAGATGACAAGGCACTGTTCCTGGATGGTTCTGGGTTTAGGACCCTTACTTTAGCAGTTTGTGTTGTTATGACTCTGACACACCTTTTCTAAAAATGGTTCTTTAATGAACCGTCTACAAAGGTTGTTTTTGGAGACAAAAGTGGGTTTCATAGGACAGCGATCCAAAGACTCTTTTTAGACATTGTTTTCAACACAGGTCTTTTTGCAGATCCAATCAGAAATTCTGTGTGCATCAAATAAAATGATTGGATTAGTTATGAGAAGTTGTGGTGTACTAACTGATCTGAGCTCAGTGGAAGCAAGCCATGGAATGGCACATGTGACAATGGTGTGTGTGTGTGTGTGTGTGTTTCTAGTTAGGTTGGGTAAAGGCAGCAAAATCAGGGGGAGATTACTTTGGCGCCTGTCTCTAATGGGAAAAAGATGCCAAGATGTGTATCTGTAAGGCCAGAGAAAATGACCAAAACAACACCCACTTATCCAGTGCTGCAAGACTGTAGGTAATATCTCCATTGGCCAAGCAACACTGCCTGCAGTTTGGGCCATATCCAAACACAGTGAAAGACAATGCAGTAAAATATACCTCTCGTTAGGCTGCTGCAGGAATTAAAGCTGGTTGTCAGTGTTGTATGCTGTATGGACAAAAGTATTGGGATGCCTGACCATTACTCTATGTGGGCCAGTCACAGTTCTTCCAAACGGAACTCCTCCAACTATGACTTTATGGACCTTGCTTTGTGCACTGGGGCACAGTCATGCTGGGATAGAAAACGGTCTTTTCCAAACTGTGTCCACATATGCTGAAGCATTACTTTTGCCCTTCACTGGTAGTAAGGAACCACCTGAATTCAATAATTGAGTACAATATTTTTGTCCATATAATGTATCTGGGGCATCCAGAGTTGTGGGTTTTTTGGTGGTTTTTTTTACTTCCCAGGCCTACTCTAGGTGACATGATGGGCTTTGGTGGAGTTTAAAGGTAAACTCTATCACAGACAGGCGTTCTCACAGTGCTCCCTGTGGCTGTGGCTTAATGCACTCAGGGGGATGGAGTATTTTCCTCCCCTCAGGCCGTCTTTAGATATATCCTGTGCTGTTCTGATTTGACTGTAAGCTTTCAGCTGTGGTTGGCAGTAGCCTCTGTTATGTAAAAGTGTATTGTGTTCCTCTCCCTTTTACCACTAATGAAGGCAACCACTTGGAAACTGGCCTTAATTAAAGTGGTGTGCCCTGTGACCACTAGCACTACTCTGCCCTAGTCCTTAGGTCACCTCCGTTACCCACCTATTCTTACACAACGTGATTAACACTAACCTCTTTGTATATTTTCATGTAATAAAAGTTGTAAAACATCTAGGAAAGTATAACTTTATAAGAAGTAATTTTATTTCAGTTGATTTTGGACTGTTCATAATGGCCAGTTCACACGATATAAAAGAATTTATGTGGTGGTGTAAAAGAATTGGGGAAATTTTCATCTTGTGTGTGCAGGAATGTAAGTTAGTGAGTGTGTGAGTGAGAATGGGAGCGCATGAATAGAAGGAATGTTGACCCCTACTCTGTATTGTTTTAAGGAATAACTAAAGGGACAGATGAAGATCGGAGCGTGCTCATTTGCGAATCAATGCCAGCTCCCCAGGTTCAGGCTAAAGACAGCCATTCATATTCAAGGCCTCTGATAACTGCTGTCTTTGGCCTCTGTAGGTTTCATGCTTCAAGTAAATGCCTGATTGATGCCGCTCATTCTGTATCATTGTTGTGGTTTGGCAAAGAGTTCTTTTGAAGGCAAGTTCTTCACAGCAAACTAATTAACCAGAAATCTTCTACAAGTCTTTAACTGTGCAACATGAACATTTTTTTTAGGAGAAAAGAGAAATTGTTGTCGTTCCAAAGTTCTTGCACCACAGATTCTTCCCTAATAGTTAACAGCCTTGCGGACATACCAGTTCCTCAGTTTTGCTGAATGCTGTCTTGTCGCATTAAGAAGGCTTTTGCATGTCATATGACCCAGCAATGCAGTGATGTTTTATCATTCTGCTGTCAGTGGCAAAAGCTAAGCAAGAGTATGGAGCTCTATAATGCAGGGCCTCTCCCTTATCAGCTACCTGCTAGCGTACATTCCTCTAGGTCAAGTGCCTGTGCTCTTGCTATGCTTACAGAGGAACTGCAGAGAAGAGTGATTGTATGAAGAAATGTGAAAAGCGCAGAGGAGGGTGTGCCAGGCTCGGAGGGGTAAACTGCAAGAAAGGTACAATCGCACATATATATGTACACATCTGATCTTGCAACACAAACAGAGGGCCAGAGGGATTACCTGTTTACATTCCTGGTCGGGGCATTGACGCAAATACTAATGTTTTGGTTTCTGAATCCTTTCTAAAGCAATAGCACTCACTGGTGAACATGGGTGGAAAGCTGACACTATTTTGAGGTATTTCCATGAAGGAATCCAAGTGTTTGTTTTTGGGTTTCTTCTTTAAGATTTTAAAGCAACAGTGTAGCAAAAAATAAAAATAAAAATTCAACCATATCATGTATGATAATGAAATCAACATTATCATACATCTATACCCTAGATGTAGTTGGCCAGCCAAAATATGGCATCGGAGTGTATCAAATTATTGGAAACTTATATAAATCATGAGATGACCATGTGGTTTCTGATGTATAACATGGTTATCTGTAAAAACATTTCTAAGCTGACTGCTTCTTTTTTCCCAGGCAATACATTTCTTTCACATAAGCAAGTCTATTTGAAAGATTACCTAACAGCTTAACACAATTTATAGAAAATGTGGGATGTCTGACGAATTATATCTTTTACTTGTTAGCTACATCAGACTTGTAGTCCCAGTGCAAAACTACACAAGCATACTTGGGACACCACACATGCCTTGATTATATATGAGATAAGGCAAAGTGTATAGTTTTTTTTTGTTTGTTTCAGACTATTGCTTAATGCCTCATTCCCTTAGCTCATGTCTGATAGCTGTCAAGCCTTAGTTCAGGCCTCTGTGAGCCTTCCCCCGTGAATTCCTCTTGAGCAGTATACTGCAACAAAAGCATGCCAGTAATTCTCAGTTTTATGCTCGTGTCCACTTTGGTTTAATAGCTGAGTAAAGCCATCATTAAGTCCATCATAAAGTGGTGAGTGGAGGGAAAGATGAGAGAGATGAGTGTAGTCACCTGTGGGGGATACTCCCTCGAGGAACTCCATCATAAATCAGCCTGCTCTCTCTGATCCTTCTCTCAGACTGACTTGCTCATTTTTTGGGGCCTGTCGACTCCTGTTGCCAAGAATTCAATAGATTGGTGTTTCCATGCTGAGAAACGATCACGTTTCGAAATAACAGTCAATTTAACAGCTTAATCCAGAGCATATGACTATCATTGTGAACAATTTGTTGCTATGTTTTGGATCATTCTTGTGTTTTGAGTCAGTTCTGCTGGTGGAATTTCTTTCTTTTTTTTGTTTGGTTAATAACACGTGCTTGATGAGTGTTGGGCTGGGAGGAATGCTTTAGGAGCCCTTCCTAGGATTTTTAGTAGCAGAAAGTTTAATATTTAGTGGCAATGTTTGAATAGAGAATTTAAACAATATTTAGTCACTTTTCCCACTGCATGACATTGGCTCTACTTGACTTGACACATCTTTTTCACTTTTCAAATGGGCAAATCTAGCACCTGGTACCTGGTGCTATTTCTTGAACCTACTCTGTTGTGGCTGCAAGCAAGCAGAGTAGGTGCCAAAATGGGGAAACAACTATTGACTGGAGATTCACGACATGGGATATCCTCCAAAATGCTGCCACAAATTTTGTATCCACTGATCAATTCTTGATTCATTTTTCCACTACCTGGTTCTGGCTCTACCATATTCACTATTTGGTACCTGGAGCCTTGTTCCGTTACAATTAGCACCCCTGTTGATCAATACCTGTCTCAGTTTAGTGAATTTAAATATTATGTCGTAGTAGATGGTTGCACTGCTCTCTGGCTGCTCTAAAAGTGTCAAATCAAATAAATTAATGGTAATGCTGAGTATTTCCAGAGTGATAGCCCAAGAGCGCTGTAAATATTAGCAGGCACCGCATTCTTAGGGATATACATTTCGTCTTGTATTAGGCACATGATTTTAAAGGAAAAACTGTTGACATCATGCCTTTAACTTTTAAAATTAACTTATACATTTAAAACTTTTATATTATTATATTCTTATTTACTGAACCACTTGCTGAAAGGGAACCAATGGCATTGCTCCAAAGAACACTTTTGGTTGCATTTGGCAACTTTATTTTCTGTGCCTATGAGAAGAATTACAGTCTCCTAACTGAGACTAAAATGAGCACTTTCTTAATCGTAGCTCATGTTAGTATTCCTCAAGAGCTCTTCATAACCTGAGCAAAGAAGGGCCATGGCGAAAGAAGCACTTGTGTAGTTAGCCCTGTCCCATCCATCTGTGAGCAGGAAATCATGGCACATTGCCTCTGAGAGTCTGTGGGGAGAGCCAGAGGAATGCCAGGAATTCACATCCCCAGCAGGACGGCATACAATAGCAGTGGAAATGGTAATGTGTGTTCACATGCAAGAAACTAAAGGCTGCAAACTCCTACTGAGTTAATGGCCAATAGGACAGCTTTTATTCTCTCAACCCTGTTTTATCTTTATAATGTGCTTACAGATGAAAAGAAGACACATTTGCATTTACATGTATGAAACTTTTTCCAATTAGTGTTTAAGGTTAGATAATTAGTCAAATCTTCAAAATGCTTAAGAAAAAGATTGAAGTTGTGGTTATTTCTAGCATGATTTGATTCTCTTTTTGGCCGTGTTAGCTGTTTTCAAGACACTTTCCCACATCCCTGTCGTTTCTGATTTGTCCTTTGCCTTTCTTTGTGTCTGTCTTTGTGATAGACAGATGGCAGAGGCACTGAGGGTCTGTCTTATCTGTGTAATGCTGATACATAGCCTGAGAAAGCTCCACGCCTGCACATGACATCAGCCACTCCATCGGCCGCCTGACGAGGGCTATCAGTAGGTCACGGTCCCTTCTCCTTCCTGTCCTGCTCCCACAGTGCCAGTGGCCTGCTTTCATACTCTCATGTACATTATTTGTTTTTATGTCTTGTCAGAAAGCGGGATTGCACGTATGTCTCACATGTATTATATTACACTCCTAAAAATGTGCTTCTTCAACTGTTTTTCAGTGAAGGTGGTTATGATGGAAAACCTCTTATATATGTGAGACTTTTGCTGATTGTGTATATTGCCCTTTTCAGGAGAAAAACTTGTTTCTCCATTTTTACTAGCTGTCCTTAATATTGTGTCAAAGTCTTGCTATGAATGGGCTGATAAAAAAAAAACCCTTTATTGACCCCAAATCGCTTGTAATAAATAACTGCTGCCCTAATTCCCATAAAGATTTTTCAAGTTTTCACTATTTGTTTCTATGAGGATATGTAAGTACTCTATTTCTGGAATAAAATTCTAATTAAAATAGAAACAAAATGGTCAGTAAACATCCTCACAATAGGCAATTCTTTAAAATCTGTATTTTGCAAACAAGATAAGTGAATGTGAATACAGTCTTTTTAAATATTTAAAAGGATGTTTCCCTATGTCTAAGCCAAGGACCATGTAGGAACCTTTATTTGTTTGAGTGGACTTTTATGTAACATTGCTAACCCTAAACCTATCCCTAACCTTAATTTCAGTGACAAACTGTTCTGTCTTTAAAAGGAAGCTTGAGGACGTCCATTTTGTTGATCCTGGAATAAACTCTGCTTATCTTTGCTTTTCCTAGAAAATCAAGACACTTGTGTCCTGCAAATATATGTAAACAAACAAAAGATACACAAATACTAACAAAAAGTGGATGTCAGAGGCTCTGATATGAGAGCTTTTCAAAACAACCTTTTACCTTGGGCGACATTCTTGTATGCGCACGTGCATGTTTGTATGTTTTTTCATTCCTGTCATTGACACCCCTCCCACATCATCTCTTTTTCTCCTGTCTCTGTCTCTGTCTGTGTCTCTATCTCTGTCTCTCTCTCTCTGTCTGTCTGTCTGTCCCTCTCTCCGATCCCTGGCTGCAGTGGCGATGGACTGCTGAGGGGTCAGCAGGAGCATTCCCATGGCCAGCAGTACGATGTTTGCTCAGTTGGCCTGCAGTGTTTTCTCAGGCTGGGGGCTGTGGCTGTAAGGGTCACACACACTTTACAAGGGGAAGCAGCTTCTCAGAGAGAGTGTGACAGCACTGGGATGTTTCAGGCTCTTCCATGCTCCAACTTTTACTTTCTGCTTGGCAGCATTCCTGATTTGTCTTAAACATGTTGGAGCAAAGTTGAAGATTTGTAGTCACCTTGTTGATTTACAAAAAATGTACAAAAAGGACCCCTCGGTCAGTAAAAGCGAGTATTATATGAATTTTCATTAGACTATTGTAAGCCAATTTCTTTAGGTAAATTATCTTTTTATACCAGCAGATCATTTAGGCTTGATTTACAAAATAATGCATAAAGAAAAGTAAATATCTAATAATACATCCTCACTTGATACAATAACATAAAATTAGTTGAAATAAACGATTGGGCTAAGCCCCCTAAGGTCCAGTAAAGGACAAACGTAATGCTTCAGCATAAATGTGGTCATTTTGGACCAGTTTTGTGGACCCCTTTTCTATTCTAGCATGTGCCCCAGTGCACAAGTAAGGTCCATAAAAAATAGGAGAACCCTGATCTCAACCCTTGGGATGAACTGTAATGGAGGTTGTGAGCCTGACCTCATAAATGGTATACAGAACTGGAAGTAAGAGTGGAAGCTGTTATAGGTGCAAAGGGGGGGACCAAGTTCATATTAAAGTCTATGTATTTGAATGCAATGATTTTAAAGTGCCTGTTGGTGTGATGGTCAGATGTCCCAATACTTTTGTCTATATAGTACAGGTTTAACTATAACATTCTTAAAATATTATGTGCAATAGATATATTTGATATCTTTTTTGGAAAGATATCAATTTTTGCAGTGCTGCCAGTTCAGTTGCAAATGCTGAAGTATACTTGTAGGAAAGCAAATAACTGTTAAGAGAAGTCAATGTTTCAGCCCTCATCAATATAGCGCAAGTTCCTGTTGTCTGTTACAAAGACATCTTTTAAAGTTAACAGCAAAGTTTCTTCAGCTTATTTATTCGATTGAGCCACATTAGGCCTGACCCCTCGTGTTCTGTTTATCGGCTGCAGGCATGCGAGTCCATGAGCGCCCGTGTGTCTCTTAAAAGGCATGCTGATCATGTAAAGCCTCTCGCCGACAAATGTAGTGCATGCTGGAAGACATTGGAACAGAGCCCACTGCAGGGCGGTAAACACGCCGTCCTCGGGTCTCTTTCACTTCCCCCTTTAGAGTCCACATTGCAGGGGTGGAATGGAGGGGAAGTATGCAGACGCAATTAGCATATAGCAAGAATAGTTGTAGGGAAAGCTCTCCTCATCGTCTGAGACTGGCGATAAATTTGGCCACATGGTCATCTCAGCGTCTTTGGGGAAATGGTGGCTCCTCCAGACACTTTTTGCTCTGATCTTTGCAATCATACTGAGAGGCACCCACCACAAAAGTTAGAGAACAGTTTCTGTTCCTCATTTTGCTTCTGTTTCAGTGCTGAGGCTAGAATGTGGAAATTCAGGTTGAATTCTGGGAAGCTGAGACAGGGCACGTTTTGTATAGACAGGAACATAGACAAAAATTGTTTTGAAAGACAGATTGTATGTGTGTGTGCACACAAGAGACTATTTGTTTTCAGTTATACTGATTAATGTTATGCAGTAAACAGTTTTTCACAGTTGAAAAGAAACCAACATGGATGATGTTTTACTATGTTCTGTTCATGCATAAGTTGTTATCCAAGTCATGTAGCACAGTGAAAAGAAGGTAATAATACATAGAATAAGTACATAGAACAAAAATTACATTTCTATTAACTTCTAAAAGACATTCCTACATTTAAGTGTTTACCATTTATTTACTGAATTTAGTATCTATGAAAAATCTGGTAGAAAAAGCTAAACCCTAAATCACTACCAGGCACAGTAATATTTATGTACAATTATTATATAAAAGACTCATGAGAAACATTTACAATGATCCCATAGCAAAAATCAACTAAAGTATGCAGTACAATGATTATAAAAACCAAAATAATTTTGTAATCCACTGCTGTTGTCTGTTTAAAAAATTGATTTTGGCTACAAACGCCAGGTTGGAGAAATGCTTGGAGAAAATGGAGAAGCATCTCAACAAAATGACAGCTCAAAAAAAAACCAAAAAGCATCTCAACAAAAAGCATAATACTTGCTTTTACTGAACATGTAATTTTTTGTGAATCAATAAGGTGTAACAGTTGTGCTTTGGGATGTGGGGAAAAAAGAATGAAAGAACTGAGTACTGAATATCAGGTAATCCTGCAAGCTAGTTTCCCATAGAAGAAATTGCAGAGGATGCATAAATGGATTTATTCTAGGTCAGAAACATTTTGTTTTCATTTCCCTGACCTAGAAACAGAGAAAACAAATTCAAAATCAAGGAAAGAAAGACTGAACCAGCCACATCTGGACATTTGGGTGCTGTGATCTTAGCCAAATGGCATCTTACTAAATACAGACCAAAAATGTGGACTTATACGTGTACCACATTGTGTCCATTTATTTATTTATTTATTAAATTTTTTCCCCCCAGTGTTTTAAATTCAACAAATGGGTGTTTTCTGTATGCTGTTTAAAATTGGAGTCTGTATCTTCATCACTATAGAAGCACAGCCAGGAGTTACTGCTGTGGAATCTTGAATCTTTCGCAAAAGACCTCATTCCACTTAATCGATAGGAGAACCACTGGAAATCCAGGTTTGCCACCAACTCACCGCATGCAAGTGAAGTGACTCATCAGTGCATAGACAGGCTGGTGGAAACTCAGAGAGAATTTCCAGTGGTTTGTGTATTCTTTCGCTCAAGATTCAAGATTCAACAGCACTGGGTGAACTAATATTTTATGGTAAGTGTGTGTGTGTGTGGCGGGGGGTCCAAACGAATAATTATGAAATGTGAAGGGACCCCTTCAGACTGAATGGCGGTGACGCCCATGTCTACCATAACCGCAGACTGCAACCAACCTCCTGGCAGTTGTTTTAGTATAGGTTTCATCTTTGTTGTTAACTGAACACCCTCATAGCCTTCTTTTAGGGTAACACAGGAGTTTGCCACCTGTCCTTGGCTTGGCACAATAGACACCTTTCTTCTTATATTATTCTGTTGAGCTACGTGGGTCCATACAGTCCCTATCTGTTATGCTTGAATTATTATATAGTACATAATGTTGACAAGCTGGGAGTAATGCAGCTTTGCCTGTCGTTTTAGGCCTCAGAACAGGTTTTGCTCTCCTGAAAATAGATTCATATTCATGGCCCTTTGAGGAATACAATCACCATAACCTGATAAGCTCTGGCTGATCCCTGGGAGTACAATCACAAAAATGTGACAGGAACATTACAGAACAGATAGTTCAGTATGATGACGGTACTATAAGTGGGGTAACTCTCAAGGGCTTAAAAGAACTGTTTTAAAGAACTCACTCTAGAAAGGGTTAGAGGTGGAACATTGGGCCCACGGGTCTCAGGAAGTTTTGGCATTCTTTGGGACCTGTTGTACATTCCATAAATGGAGGAACTGATAAAAACTGGCACAAAACAAAGAGGCAGAGCTGTGTTTGCAGAGGACAGTACTCATGGAGATTAGTTCTCCCACTGCTCAGGATGTGCCGATAGGAAATTTGAAACAGTTTGCTTAGTCTTATGAACTCTTACAGTGAATCAAAAAATTCAGTCAAATATGAAGTTAAATCAACAGTATCCTCAACGGCTTTTATATACAGTGAGATTCAATTCAGTGAATGAATCAGATGTTGCTGATGGAATGGAGTTTGAAGAAGCTTACATACAACAAACACATATGGAGGAATCCAGCTTTTTCCTTGAAGAACACTGAAGAAGAAACTGAAATGAATGTATACATCTGGCTATTTTTTAATATGCTGCAATATAATCTTCCGAAAGATTATATCATTTCTTCCCCCTTTAAAAAGTTTCATTTTAACTGAATCTGTGAATTGGGTTTGAGTCATACAGGCAAAAAAAAAAAAAAAAAGCTGAAAATGATTTATGGTTAGATGTTGCTGATGCAGAGTTTTATTTGCGCTGTATGATAAAGGAGCCCACTGACTCTAGTCTCTCTCTCTCTCTCTCTCTCTCTCTCTCTCTCTCTCTCTCTCTCTCTCTCTCTCTCTCTCTCTCTCTCTCT